>PITA01013700.1:0-56485 GCA_004023965.1 Spilogale gracilis | reverse complement strand
GGAGAGGAGGAGGAGGAAGGAGGAGGAGGAGGAGAAGAAGGGGGAGGAGGAGGAAGAAGAAGAAGAAGAAAATATAGAGAGAAAGATTCCAACATTGGATTTGGTAATGATTTCTTAGATATGACACCAAAAGCACAAGCAATAAAAAATAGACACATGAAATTATACCAAACCTTAAAATTTCTGCACATGAAAGGAAACAATCAACAGAGGGAAAAACTAACCCACAGAATGGTACAAAATAATTGTAAATCATATATCTGATAGGGGATAATATCCAGAATAAATAAGAAAATTCTACAAGCCAACAATAATAAAAAATAATCCAATTAAAAATGGGAAAATATTTAGACATTTCTCTAAACAAGTTATAAAAATGGCCAATAACATATAAAAAGATGTCATTATCACCAACCACTAAGGAAATGCAAACCAAAACTACAATGTGGTATCAATTCACAGGCACCAAAATGGCCACTGATCAAAAGAACAGAAGATAACAAGTGAGGGTGAGTGTATAGAGAAGCTGAAACCCTCAAGCACTGTTGGTGGGAGTGTCAAATGGTGCAGTCATAATGGAAAACAGTGTGGAGGACCCTCAAAAAATGAAAAATAGAGTTGTCATATGATCCAACAATTTCATTTCTGGGTATACAGCCAAAAGAATTGAAAGCAGAATCTCAAAGACATATAGTCACAGCAGTATTATTCACAATAGCCAAAAAGTGGAAGCAACCCAAGTATCCATCAACAGATAAATGGATTTTTAAAAAATGGTATATGTATACAATGGAATATCAGCCATAAAAAAGAACAGGAACTTGACATTTGCAACAATATGAATGGACCTCAAGGACATTATGCTAAGCAAAACAAGCAAATCACAAAAGAACAAATACTGTGTAATTCTACTCATATGAAGTTCTGAAGTAGTCAAAACAGTTGAAAGAGAAAGTAGAAAGGTAGTTGCCAGGAATTAGGGAGGGGAGAGTCAGTGTTTAATGGATAAAGAGTCACATAGTTACAAGATAAAGAAGATACAGAGATCTACTGTACAACAGTGTGAATATACTGAACACTACTAACTTGTACACTTAAAAATGGTTGATGGTGGGGTGTCTGGGTGGTTCAGTTGCTTAAGCATCTGCCTCTGACTCAGGTCATGATCCCAGGGTCCTGGGATCGAGCCCTGTGTCAGGCTCCCTGCTGAGCAGGGGAGTCTGCTTCTCCCTCTCCCTTCAGCTCTCCCCAGCTTGTACAATCTCTCTCTCTCTCTCTCTCTCTCTCTCTCTCATTCTCTCTCTCAAATAAATAAAATCTCTTTAAAAATAAAATAAAAAATAAAATGTTAATGGTTAAATTTAGCCTCTTGTGTTTTTTACCACATTAGAAAAGAAGAAAAGTAGCTGCTCCATAAAAATTTGTTCTGCGAATAAAATAAGATGATAAAGCATTTAGCACAATGTCTGGTGTATATTAAACACTCACATTTCACTTAGCACAAGATTCATCTGTGTTGTAGATGAATGTGTCAAGATTTCCCTTCCTTTTAAAGCCAAATAATATCCCACTGTATGCATATACCACTTTTTATGTATCCAGTCACTGATTGCTTCCATGAATGGACACTTGGATTGCTTCCTCTTCCTGGCTATAGTGAATGATGCTGCTAGGAACTTGGGTGTGCATATATCTCTTTGAGATCCAGCTTTCAGTTCTTTTGGACATATATATATATATATACACACACACCTGGATGTGGGACGGTTGGGCTATATAGTAATTCTACTTTTAATTTCTGGAGGAGCTGCCAAGTTGTTTCACATAGAACAAATCCTTTAATCCTAGAGTCCAGGCTTCCTCACCTGTCAAATGATTATCTTTACAAATGGGGCTAAATGAGATAATCTCTGGGACACATTTGGATGTGACTAGAGAACTCGGCCAGCCAGTCCAGCTTGTGCCCTTTTCTATCTGATCACCCTTTACAATGGAAAAACTTCTGATCCTCACTCTTCAAAATCATTTCCAATATACTCAGAGCTTACATTTATCTATTTATCTATTATCAAACTCCCTACTATTATCAATTTATTATTACTATTTTATTTTATTACTATTTATTATTACTATTATGTTATCAAATTCCCTACTAATTATTTAGAAAGAAAAAAGCAGAGCCAAGTACATGTTTGCTTTTCCCCCACCAAAGGGGCCTCGTAAGGTGAGCTCACCTGAGATTGTGCAACTCACAGACATACCTCTGACATGCAGAGCTCCACCAACACAAAGGAATGCATCAGCACAGAGCCCTCTGGGTGAAGAAAACAGTAAAGACAGTGGTGCTTCCTTTGGTTAATGTCAAAATGAACACCATTTGTCTAAGGTCACTTTCTCTTACTAAACTGAGTGGTGATCACCATGTCAGAAGACTGTGGAATTCAAAACAGTAGCCGCAGCTTATGAAATACCCAAAACTGGCATCTCACTTTCACAAATGAGTAAGACAGTAGGGTTCTTGATGAAATAGAACTTCAGCCAGCAGCTAGCTGGTCTGGACACCACGGGCTCCACCCGCAAGCCCAGATAGCCATCTCCCACCTGGGAAAAGAACCAAAGATCTGCAATCAACAGAGGGGAAAACTGCAGTCTTTAGACCCCTGCTGCTCCAAACATGGTCCTCAGACCAGCAGCACTGACATCACCTCGAAGTGTATTAGAAATGCAGAATCCCAAGCCCCACTCCAGACTTACAGAAGTAGAATCTGCATTTTGAACTCCCTGCCCCCCACCCAGTGATTCACACAGTATTAAAGTTTCAGAAGGGCTGTTTCAGACTGCAGACTTAAAAGACTTCAGAGCCCTGGGAGGGGAAAGATCGATAAAATCATGCTTCAAAACTGTAGCCTAAATACTACTAAAAAGGCTGCTCCCTTTGCAGGTGGGCTGAATCAATCCAGGCGCACTCAACTGTCTTTTCCACAGCAAGGCAGTAAACCCTTTCTCTTGCCAGTTAGAATCTGAAGTTTGTTTCTCTACATCTTAGATTGACTAGTTTACCTTAGAGGCCCCACATGACAGCCACACAGCTGACACAAGTTGAGTAATTGCCGAGGGAAGAGAAGACACACCCGTTCTGTCACAGCCGGGCGCGCGCGCGCGTGTGTGTGTGTGTGTGTGTGTGTGTGTGTGTGTGTGTGTGAGACGCACTGACATCCCAAGAAGACCCTGTCACAGGCCGGTCGCCATGTGGTTCCCACTCTCTGCCCTGCATCCATTCTGCTTATTTCTCCAGGTGTCTTGGATCATTTCCCCAAATCCCTCAATCATCATTCTCCCTCCTCTTAGCTTTCAGGGCAGATTATTATTTTTTTATTTACTCATTATTTGTATTCCCAGAAGGATTTTATGAGGCTTACAAAGATGAACACATTATAAACAAGACAAGCAAAATTAAAGCAAAATAAAAAATGGGTTAAAAGTCTTCGAAGAGAATATATACTCCACATGATGCTTCTTTTCTTGGCTCCCCCCATGCCCCAGGACTCTTCCTTCCCAGGAAGGCAGAGGAAGATTAATGTGATGGATGAATTTTACAATAAACTGGGGTTTTCAGGTCAGCCCCTCCTTTTTGCCTCTTGCGAGTGAGTATGCCCACGGGGAGTAAAAAATCTGTCCTGCTCCCTCTTTGGCCTAAGCCTTAACTGAGGCTGCCCCCAGACCTGGCCCCTCCCCACATGGGGAGACCCAGGCTGCTCCACTGCTGAGGTTTAACATGGCCTGTGGCTGGACGAGTACTCTGTTGAATGGCGGGATGTTCGCAAAGGACATTTGCACAAAGATATGAGCTGACACTCTTCAATCTCACTGCTATCCATTTAAAAAAAGTGATATTTGGGCCCCCCATTTTATGCCTTTGACTTATTTCTCAATGAACTCAGAGCTCAAGTGAGGGAAAGGGTACCTTTTTCGAATCCCAATCAAAAAGTCAGGCAAATTATGGGTGCCTGGGTGGCTCAGTTGGTTAAGCGACTGCCTTCAGCTCAGGTCATGATCCCAGAGACTCGGGATTGAGTCCCACATCGGGCTCCCTGCTCAGCAGGAAGCCTGCTTCTCCCTCTCTCACTCCCCCTGCTTGTGTTCCCTCTCTGGCTGTGTTTCTCTCTGTCAAATAAATAAAATTTAAAAAAAAAAGTCAGGCAAATTAAAGCTATAAGCCCCTGATGGTAGGTTATTAGTACTGGTCAGGGAAAAAAATTGCTGAATTTTCTGACTACTGAGATAAAAAGAAAAACACGACCAGTGTGGCAGACTCCTACAGCCAGAAGTCACTCACCACTCTCTCCACCTTCATCTTCTTTGCCTTCCTCTTCCATGCAGATGAGAAAACCTAGCACCTGCCTTCCCCAAAATCATGTGATCTAGAAGAGGCCAGGGGACTCCATCTGGCCAAGGGGACATCCTGGAGAGTAAGCAGGGGCTGCCTCCTCCATTTTCTCCCCATAAAGAAAAGGATGCATCCATTGCTAAGAAGAACCCGGCAGGAAGAGAGGAAGCTGGCTTGTTGCTCAAAATAAATGAACCCCTAACTTGTCAAAGCCAGCAATACATTTAAATTTTATTTATACAGTTTGGAGAATGCTGAACTGAAAGATACATATATGTATCTTTCATTGTTTTTATTACTATAAATACACTTATAGATACAGATGTAGACTGTTAGATAGAACACTGCTAAAAACAGATTTTTGTATACAATATAAAAAGACGTGTTGAAGGAGATAGGCACTCAAGTCCGTGTGGACAGAGGCTGGGAGACATTAGGGATTTGTCTAAAGTCTCACCTCTGGTCACTGGTAGAGTCAGACAAGACATGTGGAAGGGTTTTCATACTCAAAAAGAGCAATATGCCCCAGAAAGAGCACAAAATATATATATTTGCACACATATATATATGTACTATGAAATGATGAAATAGAACTCAACTGATTTCAATCTTGCTGTACTTTCAAAAGACTGAGGAAATGTCAAAAAAAAAAAAAAGAAAAAAAGGAGAAGCCACCAGCCCTTTATCTTAAGATAATAATATTACTTTTTTAAAGATTTTTTAAAATTATTTGACAGGCAGAAACAACAGCTAGAGAGGGAACACAAGCAGGGGGAGTGAGAGAAGGAGAAGCAGGCTTCCCGACGAGCAGGGAGCCTGATGTGGGGCTCGATCCCAGGACCCCAGAATCAGGACTTGAGCCAAAGTAGATGCTTAACAACTGAGCTATCCAGGCACCCCAATCATATTACTTCTGAGGATGTCCTTGGACGAGTCTTTGTCCACCAAATGCCCTGCCAGTCTGTGTGGGCAGATGAAGACCCACAGTGGTTTAAGCTGGGACAACACAGAGCCCCCGCAAACTTGAAAAGACCTCTTGCTATGTTACACTAGGTAAAAATATACATTGCGTAAGTGTTCACACACTAAAGAAAGACAGCCACCAAAGGCTGACACGGAGAAAGCACCAGCAATAAAATCTTGGGTTCTCAGAAAACTCAATTAATCAAAATATAACATTGCTGAAACGCTGAGCCAATTTACCCATACAGTGTCTTTAAGGAGTGATTTCCTATACAATGTCTCCATTTCCTACACACTGTTTCTTTCCTTTTTCCAACTATAAAAAGATCTGATTAAGGCTTTTCATACACAGAAAGAGTAAAATATCTCCCTCTCATTCTGCCCACTCCGTAGGATGAGTTTGAATTCCACTTGAGCAGAGCAGAGTGCTGCCTCTTACAGTTGGCAGAAAGCTTGCACACATGCAATTCCATTTGGTCTCAAAATATTACAGTGAGGGAAACAAATGTACTAATCTCCATGTGGAAACAGAGGCTGGGAGACGTTACGGGATCTGTCTAAAGCCTCACCCCCAGTCACTGGTAGAGCCAGACTAAAATATAGATCTTCTGCCTCTAAGCAAGTGCTCTTTCTAAAGCACTGTGCCAATCCCGCCCCCTCTCTGTGGTGTGAAGTCGGGGCTCACACACGGGGGAGGTGGAAGGACTGTACCCACACTGCTTGGCCCATGGCCAGCCCATGGCAATTATTACTTATCCTGAATATCCCTCAACCAGAGTTGTAGCTTTCTATACTAGAAATGCATCCTTCCTTCCCCTCCACTCTTTTCCCACCTGCTTAGCCATTCTTTCTCATTTCACTATTGGTTCTTGTCCTCGAAGGACCACATTTTCTCTCTCCCCTTGAGACACAATTACAAATCATGGCCTAGTTACTAACATTGTTTCTAGTAGCTACAAAGCTTTCTACCTTCCAGGACAACCCTAAACCTTTCTCCTTGCAGAAGGAGTTAGGGCATTTAGCGGGTCTAAAAGCTGCCATATCCCATCTATGACCACAGCTCTTCTACAGTTAAAGCTGCCAGAATGTGGATTCCTGGGTGGCTCAGTTGGTTAAGTGACTTCCTTCAGCTCAGGTCATGATCCTGGAGTCCTGGGATGGAGTTCCACATGGGGCTCCCCACTCAATGCGGTACCTGCTTCTCCCCCTGATCCTCCCGGCTCACGCTCTCTTTCTTTCTCAAATAAATAAATAAAATATATATTTTTAAAAGCTGCCAGAATGTTAACATCAAACATTCAAAGGATCAAGACATAGATTTACATTCCAGTTCAAGGGCTTTAATGTTAATTCACATATTTGGTCATGCCTGCAGTTACGAACTTGCTACCCACTTTTATCTTTTTTTCTATGGTGATGACACAACACTAGAAAGACTGACCGATTAAGAAAGGAATGGCTAGTGGAAAAGGTAATATAGAACACTTTTGTGGAAAATAACAAAGATATTGAACCAGTTATTTATTAGGAACCCCCTCCACCATAATAGGTTAACATTTCTCATGTTCTAAGAATCACTTAGTAGTCTCTCTCATTTGAATTTATACGGAGACTACCTATAAAACTCGCTTGAAAGATTTAAGAAGGATCTAGTTTTGATCTTGTTTGATACCTGAAGGCCAGTTCTGCAACCTTCCGCAGAGTTCTCAGAGCTCTGCTGAACACGGCATGACCCCAGGGTTTCAGCTGGCCCTCAGAGCCTCTTGCCAAAAAACAGACGGTGAGGAGGCAAGCTCAAGGGCTCTAGAGTCAGAGATGTGTGGGCTTGAAGCCCTTAAGCAAGTCACTGAAACTCTCTGAGCTTCAGTTTCCTCATCCTTGAAATAGGGAAAACAATCCCCTCTCATGAGGTCCTTGAAAGAACATTGAATAAAACAGTACAGGTCAGATTCCTGGTACTCAAACCATTGTAGCTTTTACTGAGTTCCATTTAAGATGAAGGAGAATTCTCCTGAGTTTCCCAAAGACTGTGTCCTAAGGCCGTCAGCAAAGTTTTTTCAAAAGAAGAGGAGGGGGAAGAAGAGGAGAGAAGGAGGAAAAAGCAAATACTGTTTGTATTAAGTTCTCCCCCTTGCATGCATTCACTTCACATTCCTCTCTTAAACTGCCAATATTTCTTTATTACACTGAAAGCTCTTCAGGCGCTGGGACTGTGTCTCATTTTCAGTCTTCCCAAAAGTAGCACAGTACCCAGCACTTGCTGTTTTTCTTCTCAGTGGGCAACCCCAAGTAGAAAAGTTTAATCTCAGGGCTCTTACTAATGGATATGCTCCCTTTGTGTATGGCTCTACTGTGTTTTTGTTTACTTATTTGACAGAGAAACACAGCTAGAGAGGGAACACAAGCAGGGGGCGGTGAGAGAGGGAGACGTAGGCTCCCCACCCCGCCCCCCCCAAGCAGGGAGCCAGCCCAGTGCAGGCCTCGGGGACAGGGACGATGATCTGAGCCAAGGCAGACGCCCAACGACTGAGACACTCAGGCGCTCCTCTACTGTTTTTAGATGAAGCAAATTTGTGTGAATGGTATCCAAGAAGTGGGGTGGAAAGGAGATCTAAGTTGTAAAGTAAATGGAGGCAAAGATCAGCAAAAATAAGAATAACGATTAGGATATTTGCAGAGTCAAGTTACCATTTTAAGGATTACTTATGATTTTCAAAGGGAGAAATGTATGTTTGCCATTGGAAGACCTAGCAATCACCCACTCGACCAAGTGATTAAATTTAACATCACTAATGAATGGCCAGATATGTGTAATGTAAAACACACCGCATTACCTTGAAGTAGTGTGACCAAAAACATTTTGTCTCAATCTAGTCACACCTTTAGACTGAACTTCCAGTACACAAGAAATATAGGGGATAGAGGACAAGGTAAGTGACAACACAAGGAAACAATCAGATAAATCTAGAATGTAGAACATTTTGTATGTTGACTAGCCTTGTCCCTTCAAAATGTCTGTAAAGTGAGAAAAGAAAAAAAGTTTGAGGCACTTTTCTAGAGGATAAACCCACTAAAAGCTTCATGGCCAAATGCAATGTATGAGAATCCTGATTGCCTCCTGGTTTCAAAAATATATAGTTATCAAAGACGTTGAGGGGACAACTGAAGAAAGTTGAATATGGACCAGATGTTTGATAATTTTAAGGAATGATTATGAACTTAGCATGTTAAAGTTCTTGTACTATGTAAAAGAAAAGTCTTTATTTTTGTAAGATACATGCTAAAACGTAGGGATGTCTATAATTACTTCCCAAGGGCTTGGCCCCCCACCCAAAACAATATATTACATATATACATACACACAGGTTGATAAAGCAAATATGACAAAATAAACAATTATTGAGATTAGGTGGTGAAAATATTGGTGTTCATTGACTGTTTCAAATTTTCTAGATGTTTGAAAATTTGTTGTAATAAATGTTAGAAAACATGGATGCAAAGTAACAAGAAAGTTAGTGTTTTCTGCCTTGAAGTAAAATTTCCTCCCTTGAACTTAATAATAAAAATAAATTATAAAACTCTTGTCCTAATGCATTTGGGCCAGCTACTGGGACAATTCATGGCTCAGACACCCTCCACAATGGGTTCTGGGGACAGCAGTTGTGCTGAAGAAAGAGGAGAGCCCTCTTAATGGGGTATCATTTTCTTTTTTTTTTTAAAGATTTTATTTATTTACTTGACAGAGATCACAAGTAGGTGAGGAGGCAGGCAGAGAGAGAGGAGGAAGCAGGCTCCCTGCCGAGCAGAGAGCCTGATGCGGGCCTCAATCCCAGGAGCTTGAGATCATGCCCTGAGCCGAAGGCAGAGGCATTAACCCACTGAGCTACCCAGGCGCCCAATGGGGTATCATTTTCACTGTCCTTTGAAACCTCATTATTCCCACACCAAAGAGCCTACCAGCGCATGGCTAATAAAATGATAAATATAACTGACATTTGCTTATTTACCATTTTTTATAAAGTACAATCCTTTCTCTTCTTTTAGTTGGACTCCAGTATAGATATACAGAAAAACAAAGATCTCATCTAGCATGACTGCTATTCTATTCACCCTTTTCAAGGGTTCAAATCCAACCCTAAAAGCTCAGTTTTGAAGGGGCAGCTAATACAGGGAGCTGCTATCAATTTTTGATTTCCAGGAACTACATTTTCCTCACCTGCCACAATGACTGCCTGGCCTCATATTAGCACCCTCTATTTAACCTAAACACCCCTCACAGGAGCTGATTCAGGCAAATCAAATCACCAAATACAAGAGCCACTTGCTACCAAGTTCATGTACTTAAGGATCTTCAACCAGCAATAAAAATCGCTTTGGATTAACTTTACAACTGTGATCTTGCTTCTGTGTAAAGATAACCTAGTCATTTGATATCACTCAAGGATTTCTGCTGGTTTTTTTGTTTGTTTAAATGGTGATGCAGGGGTGCCTGGCTGGCTCAGTCAGTTGAGTGGCTGTCTTCGACTCAGGTCATGATTCCAGTGTCCTGGGATTGAGCCTCACATGAGGCTCCCTGCTCACCTGGGGGCCTGCTTCTCCCTCTCCCACTCCCCTTACTGTGTTCCCTCTCTCAGTCTCTGTCAAATAAATAAATAAAATCTTTACAAATAATAAATAAATAGATAGATAGATAGATAGATAGATAGATAGATAAAATGGTGATGCCGGTGATGTGTAAGAAATACAGGTGTGGAGGCAGCAAAACAACTTTTATGTGGTCTGGGTACTCCATCAGCCTTGCTGTGGGGAACAAGAATGAGAAGCAGCAGGGCATGAAAGCAGTAAATAATCCAAGACTTCACTCCACACACCAGGTACTTCTATTCCTTCCTGAACTTTTAGAAGAATAGCCATTAGAAGATAAACTTGATAAAGGAGAGCTTTTACAAAGAAAGGCAGCAAGAGGAAGAGGCATGACCCCATAGTTAAAAGTCTGTATTACTTGGGAAAAGAGTGTGAAATGTGAGTCTGATGATTAGCCCATAGACCTCTCTACTATTTTGATTCTCTTCCAAACAAAAACACACCACACTAAAGCTAAAACATAAAAATATGAAATAAACTGAAACTTAATGCTTAGAATATACACGCAATATATAGATATGACATTATATATATCATATATGTATAGTGAGATATATATGATGAGATCCTATATATATTGTATATATCTACACACATATATATTACATAGATTGTATATACACATATACACACACACACAATCTCCTGGGAAATGTGGAAGTATTTCCTTTTCACTGTTGAGTTCAAGCTTATTGGAGAAGACAGGGAAGTCTTACCTAGGTATAAGGATGCGTTTTCTTTCTTGACGTTGTCATCTAAGTAGGTTGGTCCCAAGGTATAAATAGGTGTGGAACCCATTCCAATGAGAATCTGTGCACAAATGAATAAAGCCACATAGACCCAATGATTATTTCCACCAGAGTCCTTCAGGCAGGTGGGAGGCTCGGACGGTGCCGTGGAGTTGCCATTCTGACACAGGCCATCCTTTGAGGCAGAGGCATTCAACTCTTGGATCTGGTAGGGAGGCGAGATGAAGTGAGGTAAAGCAAAGAGGGCAGCCCCGATGGCAATGAAAAGTCCACCCACAGCCAGCCACAGGGGTCTCCGACCCCGGCCACCAAAGTAGCTGACAAACACCACCACCACCAGGCTCCCAATGTCAAAGCAGCTGACCAGCAGCCCGGACTCGGAACTCTTCAGACTGTAGCGCCTTTCGATGGTGGTAATGACACTGCTCAGGTACCCAGAGACCATTAACGCCTGGATGAAGGTCAGAAAGCACATGCAAACCAGGAAGCAACGGGAATCAGTGAGGACCGCATAGAGGCACCTTCTCCCCTGGAGCGTGGCCAAAGTGGAGGACACCGACATAGCTTTGCTGACTTCCACCCTGTGGTTACATTCCATGAGCCCTGCCATCTCTGCCGAAGTGGAAGGAGCAGAGGAACTGGGGGCCAACCTTCTTGGGCCTCGTTTCAACTCCTGATGGCCCAAAGAATCTGTACAGCCGATGGCTGGCTTGGCTCCTGCCGTCGCAGGACTGAGGTCTGGCCGGCAGGAGGCGCTGTTCAGGACCGGTAAACTCTTGGACCTAAAGGTCTCCGGTTCGCACGTCTCTTGGACAGCTCCTACTGTGGCTGGTGCTTCCAGCTGCCCTCCAGCCGGGGTCTGCAGCCCAGTGCCTTCGTCCATGGCTCTTAAAATTCAGTTTCGATCGTTGATTGCACTCACGGACTCCGGTGCTTTTCATCCACCAGCACGAGGGGCCGACGTCGGGCCCATTCAGTCGTGCCCACCAGGGACCGGGGCTGGGGATGCAGAGCCGCGCAGCAGGACATCCTCACCAGCAGAGAGGCACCCAGGGCATCCTGACCGCAGATGTGGCCCCGAGGTTCCGCAGCCGCATGCCCCGGGGGGCAGGGGTCCGCGCGGTCCTGCGATGAGCCCTGCTTGGGGTCCACCTCGGAACAGTAGCTCGCGGCAGGAGCCTTGCGCGTCCCGGGCGCATCCCCTCCACCGCCGCCGCTCCGCCCGCCGCCAGGAGCGAGTACGCCGGGTGCCCACCGTGGGGGCGCTTAGCGCTGTTGCCGGCGCTGCATATCGCCGGCAGGCTGGTCCAGAAGCGCCCTGTCCTCGCCGCCTCGGCTTACGACACCCTCGGGCGCAAAGATGCCAATCTGCAAAGCAGAGAGAGGACAGTCAGCGAAGGGCGGCTGCGGCTAGGGCTGGCTTCCCAGAGCCCCGGGGGCCAGAGCTGGGTGACTCGGACGGTCCCAAATGGGACCGAGAGACCAGTGAGGAGCGAAGCCCTGGAGGAGGAGGCAACTGCAAGCTGCAGCCTCTAGTGCCCGAACAATAAGCAGCAGGCGGTGGGCAGAGACCCTCCCTCATTGTCTACTGTGGACCTGCCCCCGCCCCGCCCCTTTTGCCTTAAACAGAGCATCTGCTTTTATATGTTAATAATTATCAACCCGGCAGCACTGACTCAGAGGCAGTGTCTTTTATTCGAGTGAACTAATTGCAACCTTTTGGTACTCCTACTCCATTACTCAAAATAGAAAATACCCAAAAGAACAAAGGAAAGTTTTTTTGTTTTGTTTCTGGGATTTTGTATTTGGTTTTTTATTTTGTTTTGTTTTGTTTACAAATACAGTACATTCCTAGTACCTATTTTTTAAAAAGAAAAGAAGGGGGTAAATCTACGTGTGTAGAAATGTGTGTACACACTTGTGCGCAAGCACGTGTGCGCGACTGTGTGCGAACCCGTCTCCTTCATCAATTAGGGACACGTATGCAAAGCCCAAAGCAGCCGCAAAAAGGTCAACGCGCTAGCCTCTTTATTCCCAACACTAAAAATAACCCCCCAGCCCAAAAGAACTATTGAATTTCAAATCCCAGGGGCATTTGAGGCTGCGGCCCACACTAAGTCCCAGCGCGCAGTGTCACGCGAAACCGAAAATCAGTTTGCTTTGCGGAGGGGTGGGGAAGCAACAACCAAACAAAGAGATGCCGGCACGCTGTCACAGAGCTCTCTACGAGCCCACCAAGCAGTCTTGGCACGAGGGAGCCCCGGGAGAGGTGTGCTGTTTACATCGAGCCTACCCCGCAAGCGTGGGGCCCGGGTGCGTGCGCGCGAACGCGCGCGCGCACACGCACATACACACCGGCAAGTATGTGTCAGAACCCCTCGCGCGATCCCGCATCTAGATCGAATTCAGCAAGAGGCGAAAAACAGGTGTGTCCCCGGGATAAACCCCTGCCTCTAATCTTGGGGACTCCCACTCCCGTCCTCCGGGTGATGTGCACCAGGTGGGAGACAAGAGCCGGACTTCGCTGCACTGGGTTTTATTTCGCGCTTTTGTGGTGCTGCTGAGAGAAGAAAGGAAGAAGGGTAAGGCAGAAAGGCGGAAAGCCTGGGCGGCCAGGGCGGCTGCTCCCGCGGCTTCCTCGGCTCTAAAGGGCCAGACCTGCTCCCAGATTCCCGGCCTGCCAGCCGCTCGCAGTCCGGGCTTCCCCGCCGCCTCCTTGCCCAGGCGCCTTCCCGGGGAACCCCACCGGCGGCCACGCGCGGGGCGGGGGAATCCCGGCAAACTCCCCCAGCGCGCCGCCGGCAGCGGAATCGCTGTCTCCGCGGGCACTCACACCGCGGCGCGGCGCGGCTCGGACTGACACACGGTTCCTGGCTGGGAGCTCTCTGAGCCCGCGTAGAATCCCAGGAACACCCCTGCGAGCGCGCGCGCGCGCGCGTACACACACACACACACACACACACACACACAGGCACGCACACACATACACACGCACACACACAACCCGCGGGAGGACACCTCGCCGCGCTGCTCCGGCGCACAACCCACCGCTACTCACTCGTGAGTCTGTTGGTCAGAACGCTTGGCTGAGAGTGGGGCGGCGGGAAGCGGGGACTGTGGAGGTGCGGGAGTAATTGGGAGCCACCGCGGGAGGCAGCTTCGTCCAGCCGCGGCGAAATCAGTGAATGAGACTGAGTCAGGCTGAACTCTTACCCCCAGCCCTCGCCTGTCACCCAAGCCTCTCCTCTCCAGACACACGCGCACACAGACGCGCCCGGAGCGGAGCAGCAGAGGGCGCAGGCGCGGGCGACCGCCCAGCCCGGCCCGGCCCGAAGGCAGCGAGCCGCCCCGCTGCCCTTCACCCGCGCGCTGGGGGAGACGGCGGAGCACTGACGCCCCAGCGAGCAGTCTCCCAAAGAGTCAACTGTTGAGCCAGAACCCACTCGGAATAAAGAAATTATTTCTGTTCATTTTTCCTGGGCACCCACAATGTCTAGGGACCAGAGTAGTAGGTTCTGGGGACCAAAGATGAGCAGGACAGGATCCCTGAACTGAAAAAACCCTCTGTCTTGTGGAAGAAATACCCCATAAGTAGCCTAAAACAATGAGGTAAGTTCTATACAGGATGCCACTGAAGAACCTAATATCCATTAGCCTCTTCCATCTTCATTTCCAGGCTGAAGGAAAGGCAAATCCAAGACGATGGGGCATAGTGCTCCAAGTTACTAGGTAGAGGAGCCGCAGAGAGATTGCAGGGATGAAGCAGAGGACTGGACCGCAAGGGTGGCCAAGTGGAAAAGGTCAGCAAGGACTTCACAGGTTGGGTGCTGTCAACAGTGAAGGGTGGATGACATTCTGACTTGCTCACCACAAAGCTGTATTGGCAGTGGTGTGTGAATGGAGGCCCCACTGTAGGCAGCGAGGCAAGGTAGGCAGCATGATATTGGGAGAAAGACAGTTCTCTTCTCAGGTGGCCTTGATTTTGACAGCCAAGTATAAACGTCCATAAACCTTTCTTTTTTAAGATTTTTATTTATTTGAGAGCGAGAAAGAGAGAACATAGAGGGAGAGTGGGAGGGAGAAGCAGACTCCCTGCTGAGCAGAGAGCCCCAGGTGGAGCTCCATCCCAGGACCCTGAGATCATGACCTGAATCAAAGGCAGACCCTTAACCCACTGAGCCACCCAGGTGCCCCAAGCATTTTGATAGATGACACACAGGAAGTGTGGACAAGGGATATGAACTAAGAGTCATCAGTCCAAGGGTGGCATCAGGTGAATAAGGAAGACCAGGCTGACTGAGCAGAGGAAGGACAGGGCCCCGGGTATACCACAATCAAAGAAAAAGAGAGGGGGGAAAACTAAGGAGGGTGATTAGAAGCAATGGCCAGAGAGGTATGTGAAGAATCAGAGAAGTCACAGAAATCAAAGGAGCAGAAAACTTTAAGGAGTTAATCAGATGCATGAAAGGCTGCAGAGAAGTCAGAAAGGATAACTGAAAAGAGCCCATTAGCTGTAGAAGGTAGGAGGACTCTGTTGAATTTTGAAATAGGGATATGGTGATCTAATGAAGGAAGGGGATTGCCTTCTACAACTGCCATGCTTATACAGGCCACTGCCATCATGACAAAGCCACTTCACTGGCCCTTGGCCTTATCTGAGAAGAGCACTGTCTCCACTTTACAGACATGATGAATAGATGGTAGAGAGATTAAGTAAATTGGGGAGAGCACACAGCTAGTCTTTGGAACCCCTGTGTTCCTAAAACCCATTCTCTTGACTCTCACTCTATACTCTCTCTTATAATCATATAGCAGCTTGACTTTTCAGTGCACCTTGTATCTGTTCATTATCTCACTCTAGACCAACAACTACCATTCAGAGTTAATCCTTAGAGAACAAAATAGTGCAGCTGACAACAAAGAATGGTTACTTTGTGTTTGACGTTCTTGTTGAGACAGCACTGACCTCCTGGTAGCTTCCAGACTGACCACACAGGGCAAATATATTTCTTCATCCCCGGCCACTATCGCCTGCTCCTGAGATCTCCATCAAGCCCACTGTTAATTTTCCACAAACAGGCCAGATGACTCCAGCTGCCACCCCTGCTCAGATTTTAATCCCCTACTGTAGGTAAGGTGGGCAAAAATATGTGTCACTTCTTATACCTAAATACTCCTCTGACCTTATTCTGGATCCAAACAGATTCGATCTGCCTCCTATGACATCCTTTTAAGCTTTTTGGCCCCTTCTCTCATTTCAGCCCTAGCCCCAGACATGAGTTGTTTTTTAGTGAATTCAATCTGTTGCATTTGGTGCCAGCAGAGGGTTTCCCTTCTGAAAAGTCAAATAATCATGTCCATGGAACATGCTGTGTTTATTCATGGTCAATTACCATAGTTAAACTAGAAACAACTCTAAGAACCTATAGATTTTTTTTTATTGCCCCTAATAGAAAGATCACGATTCACAGACAGAATTTAAAAAGTCCAAGTAGAGGCGCCTGGGTGGCTCAGTTGGTTAAGCGACTGCCTTCGGCTCAGGTCATGATCCTGGAGACCCGGGATTGAGTCCCACATCAGGTTCCCTGCTCGGTGGGAAGCATGCTTCTCCCTCTCTCACTCCCCCTTGCTTGTGTTCCCTCTCTGGCTGTGTTTCTCTCTGTCAAATAAATAAAATCTTTTAAAAATAAATAAATACATACATACATACATACATAAATAAAAATAAAAAGTCCAAGTAGCTCTCCACATAGGAAACAAGAAGAAAACATTCAACAAGAGACATTTCTTTCACTTTCCCTTCCATAGTTAAGTATGACTTTGGAAAAGGCCAGTTGTGTCCCCATCAGCCCTCACCTTCAGATTCATAGAAAGAAATTGATTCAGTTCATGGGATTCTGCTATACCCATGGCTCTTTTACATAATATGAATGAGTACAATTGCCTGAATGAGAACACCTACCTTGTTAGGTATAAGGGGATAAACTCTCTTCAAATTTCCTGCTTGCTAATGTCTCTTCTAAGTCATTAATCAGCCAAATTTATACGTAAGTTTCTCCTTTCAAACAGTAAGAAGGTAGCCTTTGGAATTACCTATGGCATTTTATGGGCTTAAAAATCTGGCTGCTCTGGAGAAGGGAACAGGGAAAGCAGAGGGAGCCAACTCTTGGTTCCCACTTGGGTTGTGGGCTCAGCTTGTGACCTCTGGGTCGTGGGATGGAGCCCCTCATTGGCCTCAACACTCAGCAGGGAGTCTGTTTGAAATTCTTTCACTCTGCCTCTGCCGCTCCCACTCACGCATGTGTTCTCTCTCTCTCTCTCTCTCTCTCTCTCTCTCTCACACATACATACATACATACATACATACATAAATCTTAAGGCAGAAGTCTCTTTAGGACCTATATTAGGGATGACCTTGAACTATCAGTAAACTTCTCAAAGTCTAGCTCTAGACAGCAATGCCAAGAAAAAGCTTGAATTCATTTCTCCTTCCTCCCTTCTTGATTCCATTCCCCATCTATGGACCTTTTTTCCTGAGGATGATTGGAAAAATCCATATTTCAGGGCTGATCTGAAGAAGGTGATCTTATCCCAGAGCCTAGAAAAATAATTAACACAAGATAATATAAACCAACACACTCACTGCAATCACACACTGTCGGGGCTCCCCTTCAAAGCAGGTAGGATGGCAGCGGGTTCTCATTTCTTTACATTTATCTAAAAGACCTAGAGACACTGTGCCTACAGTCAATAATAATGTATCATGCACCTAACTTTTTGTTAAGGATAAAAAAAAATATTTTGAGGGTATTTCTCACTGTAAAAGTGTTCTTACCACAATAAAATAAAATCAAAGAAAATAAATGAAAGACCTGAAACACTGACAGTTATAAATCACCGGTGGTGTAGTTCTACGGGCAGCAAAAGGCAGGGTATCCTCTGGACAGCAGCATCCTCCCCCACCCTCACCCCCCATCTATCTCACAGGGTTTTGGTAAGCAGTAAATGAGAGAACCTCAGCAAAATGCTTACGGCAAAGCCGGGACCAAGGTTAGTGTTCCTAACGTCAGCCTTTGCTATAGATCAGCATTGCTGTCTTTTCATTTATCTTATGCACAGTTTTTCCTCTCTGGTTGTCGAGAGCAGGGGATCCAGAATCTTTTATTTCATGTGGGCCAGACACTTCTGTAGGATTAGTTCCTATCTGGGCAATTATGGTCAGACTGATAAAACATCATATACCCTGTAGGGTCCACTATTTGGTTGTTTCTGTTTGTTTTGTTTCATTTTTCATCTTTTCAAACATGGGAATCCCTTCCATACTGGTACCCCCACCATTACTCAAATATTTATGAAAACTAAACAATAATGATGCCTTTTATGTGTCATAGTAGGACTGACTACATATTTTACATACCTTCTTTTATCTTTACTCCTCAGTATATATTATCAGGTCTGTTGACAGAATGGAGATCTGAGGTTCAAATGATCATCAACTTGCTGTAAATCATTTGGCATAGAAAGTGTGGCGATCCAAATCTGGATCAACCACATTCCAAGACCTGTGTTCCTGGAAACCTACCTGTATTTTCTTGCAATTGTGCTTTACATAATTTTTAGGAAACCATCCATTGAATAAGATAAGCATGTCTCTATAGTGAAAGTGAACTAAAGGATGAAGCATCTAAACATAAACTTAGCGTGCCATCGCTTTTGAGTAAAAATACAAAGCAAACTCCCCATAGAGCTGTGGTCTCTGTAATGACTACGATTCACGTTTTTACAGAGCGGCCCAACTGTCTAGTCACTAGCTATGGTTTCATTCATAACACATGACTCCTCCCAATCTTCTCTGCATTCCTCCTCTTTGACTAGGGAGCATCAAGGAAGGAATGAGTTTACCATAAAGCCCTTTCCTTCCCCCACCTCCTCTACATTCTGTTACAAGGCTGAGAAATAATGGCCAGTAGGGTATGGTGAATAAACCCAGCCTCCTCCTCTCACAGCCAGTCTTGCAAAAGAGAGGTGAAATCAAACCTGGCTTCCTGAGATCCTGAATCACAAACACCCATAACAGAATTTTTTTAATAAAACACAGAAAGGTAGGGGCTGTGTGGGGCAAGCACAGAGCTCAAACATCCTTTCCTTAATAGAAAGACACTCTGAAAGAGCTTTTCATAGAGTTCAATCAAATTGCCTTCTCCCTTCCCTACCTTTTTTGTTGTTGTGAGTGTTATTTTTGATAATTATCTAGCAGAAAACCTGCAGAAAAACTCCAGAAGTCCAGGTTGAAGTGCTATACTATTTTTAAATGATTGTCGGTATTGACTTTGGCATGTGTGTGGAGGAGCTTGATTTTGGCCTCCTTTAAGGCTCCATGATCTTTGGCTGTCTATGATACACTGACAATTGTTCCATTTGTCTTATTATAACTAATGAATACAAAATGACCCAATACAAATGTAATGTACCACTCAGGCCACTAGGGAAGTGATTTTAAAGGATTTAGCGTTCCATTTGGGGGCTACAAAACCTGCCATCAAGGAATGGGATTTAAATGACAAATGAGTTGTCTTCTATCTTTCCCTTTGAGAAAATTAGAGCTATTAGAGTCTTAGTTTGCCTAAAGTAGGTAATGGCCTGACGAATGCATGTGTTTGTAAAGTTTCACACCCAGGAAAACGTGATTTTTCTTTTCTTTTCTTTTCTTTTCTTTTCTTTTTTTTTTTTTTTTTTGAAGATTTTATTTACTTGAGAGAGAGAAAGAGAATGAGAAAGACATAGAGTATGAGAGGGGGAAGGTCAGAGAGAGAAGCAGACCTCCCGCTGAGCAGGGAGCCCAATATTGGACTCGTTCCCAGGACTCCAGGATCATAACCTGAGCCCAAGGCAGTTGTTTAATCAACTGAGCCACCTAGGCGCCCAGAAGGAAAATGTGATTTTTCAAGCAGAAAAGAATTATTGTGAGAGTTAGCGCATTTTGGACCCAGGATGGATTTTAAACCCAAGGGAAGGAACAGAAACATGCTCTAAAGAGAAGTAAGAGATTTACAGATAAACGAATATACAAATTTTTCTCTCCATACTATGTTCCTCCTTCTTCAGTCTTCCCTAAAGAAAAATACCCTTAGGAAGAAAAGTCTGAAGCCCCAGAAACAACTTTTGCTAGTCTTAGAAAAATGTCTTTTTATTACTATCTTCCAGACATAACAAAAAAGCAAAACTGAGAATAAGCAAAGTAATCCAAGCTATCAAAAAACTAACAAAACGGGGCACCCGGGTGGTTCAGTCAGTTAAGGGTTTGACTCTTGACTTCAGCTGAGGTCCTGATCTCAGGGTTGTCAGTTCAAGCCCCACATTGGGCTCCATGCTCAGTGTGGAGCCTACTTTAAAAAAAAAAAGCTAACAGGGCGCCTGGGTGGCTCAGTGGGTTAAAGCCTCTGCCTTCAGCTCAGGCCATGATCTCAGGGTCCTGGGATTGAGGCCTGCATCGGGCTCTCTGCTTGGCAGGGATCCTACTTCCTCCTCTTCTCTCTCTGCCTGCTTATCTACCTACCTGTGATCTCTTTCTCTGTCAAATAAATAAATAAAATATGTTTAAAAAAAAAAAAAGCTAACAGAGTTTGCTCCCTTATATGCCACCAACACAGGATCTTATTGGTCTTCTGCAAGTTAAAGACCAAGATCCAGGGGTGCCTGTGTGGCTTGGTCGGTTCAGTGACTGACTCTGGATTTGGGTCAGGTCATGATCTCAGGGTCATAGGATTGAGCTCCCTGTCAGGCTCAGCACTCATCGCAGAATCTACTTGTCCCTTTTCCTTCTGCTCTCTCCCCAACGCATGCTCTCACTCTCCATCTCTGTCTAAACTAAATAAATAAAATCTTAAAAAAATAAAAATAAAAACAAAAACCCAAGATCTGCTAAGTGCAAAGCCCGGGAGGGAAACACCGCACGATGGAGGATCTGAGTTGAACACTGAAGATTAAGCAGAATATGCACCTGTGTGGGTGGGCCTGCTGGGCCTCAGAGATAAAGCAGCACCCAAAGAGAGAGATTTAAAAAGGAACAATTTGGGGCAGGACATCTCAAGCAGGTAGAATTTTGAGGAAGCTGAGACTCATGAAGGGGACAAACAGGAAGAAAGGAAAGCTGGTCATCACTTCCATTTAAGAAGTTTAAACTCTAGTCTATAGACAACAGAAAGTAGTTGAAGGTTTCTAAACAAAGCGGGAAGAGGATTAAGCAGAACTTCTTGAAGATTAATTTCTCAGGAAGGGGTGGGTGTGACTGGAGTGGAGAGAGACCTAGAGATAGAAAGACCACTCCTAAAGCAGGATAGTACAGGCAAAACCATAACCTCTCATCCTGATAAGAAGTATGTAGGGGCGCCTGGGTGGCTCAGTTGGTTAAGAGACTGCCTTCGGCTCAGGTCATGATCCTGGAGACCCGGGATTGAGTCCCACATGGAGTCCCACATTGGGCTCCCTGCTCCGCGGGAAGCCTACTTCTGTCTCTCTCACTCCCCCTGCTGGTGTTCCCTCTCTAGCTGTGTTTCTCTCTGTCAAATAAATAAAATCTTTAAAAGAAAAAAAAAGTAAGAAATAGGTATTAAGCCACTGTTGTTTTATGACATTGATGACTTTAAATTGGAAGGATTTTAGGGATTGAGTAGCCAAAAATTTACAAACCCATGGCTACCTTGGGCTGATGATAAAGTCCACTTATCTATATACATTTTCAGTTTTTAGATTTCACTGCCAAAAACTATTTTAAACTTGAGAGATTTCAGATGAAAGATCCAGATTTCTGCATTCTTGATATTTGGCATTTGCCACATGGGGTTCCAGGCCCTTAGTTACCTGCCTGGCCCCTATAAGTTTGAGATCTCTTCATTAAGGCCAATTTTTGTCCTGCCATCCCTATCCCAATCTTGAAGATGAAGGAATTGAAATGGAAGAAAGGTGATTTTCCTAAAGTTTCACCGTCAGATGGTGGCAAAGTCAATGAGGAATGACATGGTACAGTGATAATTTTACTTTGTACAGCAGCTTGAAATATATTGTCTCTTCCTCACAGCTCTAAAAGGTAGACATCACTACACCCAAAACTAATGTAACATTGTGTGTCAACTATATATCAGTTAAAAAAAGTAAACATCATTATCCCCATTTCATAGAAGAGGGAAAGGGTTGAAAGAGAAACTAAGGAACTTGACTAAAACCATACAGCTAGTCAGCAGTGGAGACAATGTTTAAACCCAGATCCATCCTAGTCCTTTTATCGCACAATAGGATAAAATCCTGGGACCCGACAAACCCACTGAAAGTTTGGTCTGGCCATTGATGGGCTGCATGATAGTAGGGATGTTACTCCATCTATCTGAGGTCAGCTTTTTGGTCTCTAAACTGATACAAACTGGGGACAGAAGGACTCCTGGATGGCTCCGTCAGTTAAGCGTCTGCCTTCTGCTCAGGTCATGAACTCAGGGTCCTGGGATGGAGTCCAGCATGGGCTCCCTGCTTAGCAGGGAGTCTGCTTCTCCCTCTCCCTCTGCCCTCCTCTCCCCTCACTTGTGCTGTCTTTCTCTCTCTCAAATAAATAAATATTTAAAAATAAATAAAAAATAAATGAACTGACATGAACGTGTATCCAACAGCAGTTAACACACAGTAGGAATTACAGTGTCTATGTACTGAGTGCTCACTTGTGCCAGAGGTTGTGCTAAGCTCCACCATCCATTATAAATGGGTGATGTTATCCACATTTTGATGAGATTTAGAAAAAGTGCAACACCACTGAGTAGTGAAGAACAGTCTAGATTTGCCATCCAGTCCTGTTCCTTTGTGTGTCTCACCTACAACCTCCACTAATCTTCTGATGGGGCACAACATACCCATAGGTACTTTCCTCCTCTGATCTCGGTAATTTAGATTTTTTTTTTTTTAATTTAGACATGTTTCTAGAATCAAAACTGTTTATACAGAAGCGCCTGGGTGGCTCAGGTCATGATCCTGGAGACCCAGGATCGAGTCCCACATCGGGCTCCCTGCTTGGCAGGAAGCCTGCTTCTCCCTCTCACTCCCGTTGTTTGTGTTCCCTCTCTGGCTGTGTTTCTCTCTGTCAAATAAATAAAATCTTTAAAAAAAAAAACTGTTTATACAAGCGAAAAATACACTATGTTTTTTGTTTTGTTTTTTAAAGATTTATTTATTTGATAGAGACAGACACAGTGAGAGAGGGAACACAAGCATGAGGAGTGAGAGAGGGAGAAGGGCTTGATGCAGGGCTTGATCCCAGGACCCTGAGATCATGACCTAAGCCGAACGCAGATGCCTAATGACTGAGCCACCCAGACACCCCTACACTATGGTTCTGTTTTTTTTTTTTTTAAGATTTTATTTATTTGACAGAAAGAAACACAGACAGAGAGGGAACACAAGCAGGGGGAGTGAAAGAGGGAGAAGCAGGCTTCCCACTGAGCAGGAAGCCGGATGTGGGACTCGATCCCGGGTCTCCGGGATCACGACCCGAGCCGAAGGCAGTCGCCCAACCAACTGAGCCACCCAGGCGCCACCAACACTATGGTTCTTAAATATCTATCAAAATCCTATTATGGGCTGAATTATATCCCCTTCAAAATTTATATATTGAAATCCTAACTCCCAATATCTCAGAATGTGACTTTATTTGGTAATAGGATCTATAAAGAGGTAATTAAATTGAATTGAGGTCTTTATGGTGGACTCTAAGAAGAAGAAATTTGAACACAGACAAGTACCAAGGGAAAACCTTGTGAGGACTCAGGGAGAACACGGATGGCCACCAACAAGCTGAGGAGAGAGGCCTCACAAGAAACCAACCTCCTGACTGACAGCCTTGATCTCTGACTTCCAGGCTCCAGAACTTTGAGAAAATAAATTCCTGTTAAGTCACATAGTCTGTCCTACTTCATGTGGCAACCCTAGAAAATTAATACAAGTATTGATTTCCTAAAAGGTCAAATATTTTTTAAGATTTTATTTATTTATTTGACAGAAACACAGCTAGAGAGGGGACACAAGCAGAGGGACTGATAGAGGGAGAATCAGGCTTCCCACAGAGCAGGAAGCCCAATGTGGGGCTCGATCTCGGGTCTTCAGGATCATGACCTGAGCCGAAGGCAGTCGCTTAACCAACTGAGCCACCCAGGTGCCCCTAAAAGGTCAAATATTTTTAAATTGTAATAGCTAATAAATTGTTTTAACATTCATTCTTGGAGAAGTTTCAGGATTTTAAACATTTCTGACAATAAGGAAAAGTAGTTAAAAACTTTCTCGTGATTCACTTCTTAGAATAAGTTAGAAGGAAATGCTTGAGAGAAAACCCCATAGCACCTATCAATCAGAGGATATGGTCTCATAGAGCATGGTTTTGTTTTGTTTTGTTTAGATTTTATGTATTTATTTAAGAGAGAAAGAGGCAGACCACAGAGGAAGAGGGAGAGGGAGAAGTGGACTCCTTGCTGAGCAGAGAGCCAGACATGGGGCTCGATCCCAGGACCCTGGGTTCATGGCCTGAGCTGAAGGCAGACACTCAACTGACTGAGCCACCCAGGTGCCCCTAGAGCATGTTTTAATATGTGATAAATGTTACAACGATTGGTAGAAAAAAAAAACCCATGTTTAGGACATATTAAAAAATAAAAGAGGGGCACCTGGGTGGCTCAGTTGGTTAGGCGACTGCCTTCGGCTCGGGTCATGATCCCGGAGACCCAGGATCGAGTCCCACATCGGGCTCCTTGCTCAGCGGGAAACCTGCTTCTCCCTCTCTCACTCCCGTTGCTTGTGTTCCCTCTCTGGCTGTGTTTCTCTCTGTAAAATACATAAAATCTTTAAAAAATAAAAAAATAAAAGCAATTTACATCAAAGTAATGTAATCCATAAATAAACAATTTAAAATAAGAAAGACAGTCAAATAGGTGTGCCCAATTGAAAAAGAAATGAAATCATGGTATACCTGTGTCTAAAACAGAAATGCTGGGGCGCCCAGGTGGCTCAGTTGGTTAAGCGACTGCCTTCGGCTCAGGTCATGATCCCGGAGACCTGGGATCGAGTCCCACATCAGGCTCCCTGCTCAGCGGAAGCCTGCTTCTCCCTCTCTCACTCCCGTTGCTGTGTTCCCTCTCTGGCTGTGTTTCTCTCTGTCAAATACATAAAATCTTTAAAAAATAAAATAAATAAAACACAAATGCTCATCACAAATCTTAGCACTACCCCAGGTATGTCCACAATAGCCAAACTATGGGAAGAGCCCAGATGTCCACTGATAGATGAATGGATAAAGTTGCAGGGTATATATATAGATAGATAGATATAGATATACATACACACACACATACATACACACAATGGAATATTACACAGCCATCAAAAATGAAATCTTCCCATTTACAACAATGTGAATGGAACTAAATGGTATTATGCTAAGCAAAATAAGTCAATCAGAGAAAGACATATGATCATGTGATCTCACTGATATGTGGAATTTAAGAAACAAGGTAGAGGATCATAGAGAAAGAGAGAAAAAAATGAAACGAGGAAACCGGAGAGGGAGACAAACCATAAGAGACTCTTAATCTGGAACAACTGAGGATTGCTGAGGGGGATTTAGTGGGGGGAAGGGGTAACTGAGTGATGGACATTGGGAGGGTATGTGTTGTAATGAGCATTGGGTATTATATAAGATTGATGAATCACAGACCTATACTCCTGAAACAAATAATATATGTTAATTAATTGAATTTAAATTTAAAAAAGAAAAAATAAAGCAAAATTAGGATCATACACAGATTAAAAAAAAAAAAGAACTTCCCTAGGATCTGAAAGTATGTAAGAAAATATAGATCTGGGGAAAAAATAACAAACCCCTGATAATCAAATGATAACATTATCAATGTATCCAGTTTCTCCAACTTCAGGCTTCTCAAACTGGGGCTATGTGTCCCCAGTAGCACTGGGATGCCTGCCTATAATAAAGCAAAATGAAGGGATCTTGGGTGGCTCAGTTGGTTGAGTGACTGCCTTCAGCTCAAGGCATGATCCTAGAGTCCCGGGATCAAGTCCCACATCAGGCTCCCCGCTTGGTGGGGAGTCTGCTTCTCCCTCTGCCCCTACCCCCTCTTGTACTCTCTCTCTCATTCTCTCTCAAATAAATGAATAAAATATTTTAAAAAATTAAAAAATAAGCTTTAAAAATAAATAAAGCAAAATGAAAAACATAGCCATCTTCCTAGAAACTCATCTTTATTAAACTTTGGAAGTAACATGATAACCAGAGATTTATGGTATACTCATGTTATTTAAATAAAACAGAACCTTTTTAATAAATGTGATGCTTGGGGCGCCTGGGTGGCTCAGTTGGTTGGATGACTAACTTCGGCTCAGGTCATGATCCCGGAGACCCGGGATCGAGTCCCACATCGGGCTCCCTGCTCGGCAGGAAGCCTGCTTCTCCCTCTCTCACTCCCCCTGCTTGTGTTCCCTCTCTGGCTGTGTTTCTCTCTGTCAAATAAATAAAATCTTAAATAAATAAATAAATAAATAAATAAATAAATAAATAAATAAATAAATAAATAAATGTGATGCTTGCTTAAGTTTCCTTAGGACTGCTGGCATCCTAGACTCCCTGGAGTATGTGGCCACCTCCCTTCTGCCAGGCCAGTTTTGTTGAAAAGTTTAAGAAGTGCCTTTATCTGATGCCAGTTTTATCTTCAGGAGGTGTGTCTTTGATTTAGAGAGCTCTAGGAGGGGAAAAATACTTCAGGCACACAGTTTGAAATTCTCTTAATTTTTTCTATACAACTCTTGTTTCAAACAAAATGTGCCAGAGGAATTATGCTTACATTAAGCACTCATACTTTAGAATGAATTATATCACCCATATATTTTCTTAATACCTGAAACTAACTACATTTAGAAATTGGAAATAGAGAGGAAGACATCTAACAGTCAAGCTTCCTGGGGAAAAGAAGTTGCCGGGCGCCTGGGTGGCTCAGAGAGGTAAGCCTCTGTCTTTGGCTCAGGTCCTGATTTCAGGGTCCTGGGATTAAGTCCCACATCGGGCTTTTGCTCAGCGAGGAGCCTGCTTCCTCCTCTCTCTCTGCCTCCTGTGATCTCTCTCTCTCTCTGTCAAATAAATAAATGAAATCTAAAAAGAAAAATAAGGAAAAGAAGTTGCCAACTTTATGGTCTGGTTTGATGGGACTATTTACCAAAATATGGCAAAGTCTGGGGAAACCATAAGGAATATACAGCACTGTGAAGGCAGTAACAGTGGAATGCCACGCTATTCCCATACTAGGCCTGAAGGATCGGGGAACAGAGTAGTTTTCAAAGTTGGGAGTATGAAGGTTCCTCAAAAAATAAAGTTACCATATGATCCAATAATTCCACTACTAGGTATTTACCCAAAAAAACCAAAAACACTAATTCAAAAAGATATATATATATACCTCTATATTTATTGCAGTACAATTTACAATAGCCAAGATACAGAAGCATCCCAAATGTCCATATGTAGATGAATGGTATACATTATATAATGGAACATTACTCAGTCATTAAAAAAAAGAATGAGATTGTGCCATTTGTAAAAACATGGATGGGTCTAGAGGGTATGATGCTAAGTGAAAGAAGTCAAACAGGCACCTGGGTGGCTCAGTTGGTAAACCCTCTGATTCTTGATTTCCATTCAGGTCATGATCTCAGCGTCATGAGATCAAGCCCCGCACTGGGTTCTGTGCTCAGCGCAGCATCTGCTTGGGATTCTCTTTCTCTCCCTCTGCCCCCCACCTGCTTGCACTCAAATTAATTAATCAATTATTTAAATAATTAGTTAAATCTTTTTTAAAAAGTCAGAGAAAGATAAATGCTATATTTCACTCATATGTGGAATTAAAGAAACAAAACAAAGGGGGGTGGGAAGACTCTTAAATACAGAGAACAAGCTGGAGGTCACCACAGAGGAAGTGGCTAGGAGAATGAGTGAAACAGATAAAGGGGATTAAGAGTGCATGTCTCATGATGAGCACTGAATGATGTATAGAATTGTTGAATCATCACATTTTCTATATATTACATACACACACACACACACACACACACACACACACAACCTGAAACTAAATAACACTGTACTGAAAGCTATTAATTATACTCAAATTTAAAAGAAGAATGTATGTATTCTTTTTTTATTTTTTAAAACATTTATTTAACAGAGAGAAAGTGTGAGAGAGTGAAAGAGAGCACAAGCAAGGGGAGTGGGAGAGGCAGAGGGAGAAGCAGTCTCCCCCCTGAGCAGGGAGCCCGATGTGGGGCTCAATCCCAGAACCCACAGATCATGACCTGAGTAGAAGGGAAGGCAGATGCTTAACCGACTGAGCCACTGAGCCACCCAGGTACCTGCCACTGTATTTTTATTTTAAATTGAAGCATATATATATATATATATATATATATATATATATATATATATATTTATGAAGTATATGTATATATTTGGTATAAATATTTGATATATATATTTTATATGTATATATGTATATTTAAAAAAAAACAGGTTAGAGGAAACAATACAAAGAAAGCCACAGGATGGGATCTATTGCCTTCAGTAGAGGTAAAGGTCAATCCACAGAGACCCTGCAGAGAAAAAATACTGGGGAATAAACCTGGTCTCAGGTCCTCCCTCCCCTGCCAGCTTCTGATCTCCTCCTGGTTGGAAGCTACTGGAAGCAGAAGGCCAAGGACCTCACAGAAGCTATGAGTACAAGTCAGCCTCCAGGGCACAGAGCAGACTGCAGGAAAGTGGACAGTTGATCTGGAAGAGAAACAGAAGGTGTCCAGCATTCGAGGACTAAAGGGAGAGGATTAAATTGGCCAGGAGGCACTGGAGGTGGGTTAAAAGGACTGAAAATGTTTAAACAAAGAAAGATCTTGGGTTCTGCTTTCAAAAACTTAAAGCTCTGGGGCACCTGGATGACTCGATCAGTTGAGCACCTGATTCCTGATTTCAGCTCAGGTCTTGAGATGGAGCCCTGTGTTGGGCTCCATGTTCACTGCAGAGTCTGCTTGAGACTCTGTCTCTCCCTCTCCCTCTGCCCCTTCCCCCCCACAAAATAAATAATCTTTTTTAAAAAAACCTTAAAGCTTTAATACTAAAAAAAGATTTAGAAAATATGGATGGTAAGTACAAAAGAATGGTATAGATGCTGGGGTGACTAAAATTCAAACATGCAGGACAATGAGGAACAGTCACACGTGATGAATGAGTCTCCTGGACACAGCAACTGTTCCAAGCACAGGCATGGGGCCTGCAGGGCAACGAGAATCCTTCCCTGGGCTTGTACAAACTGAGGCTGAGGAGAAAACCACCTTTCCTTTTGCATCACCAAGATGGAATGTTAAAAGTCTGGCACTGCCTGAAGCCATGCCCCATGCGCCATGCCCCATGGAAAATTCCAGCCCGCAGTGGTAGAGATGAGGCCATGCACGGTGCAAGGTGATGAAGAGAGAGAAAATGTCCCCACAGTAGAAACTGCATTATCTCTGAGGTTAGTGCATTCTGCCCTTCCTGTTGTGTGAGGCAATAAATTGCCCCCTTTACTACACTGGTTTGAAGTGGGTTTCTGTTACTTGTTGAAAGAATCCTAATATAGTCCCTATATTATGGGTTGCATCGCGCCTCCCCCGCAAAAAAAAAGATATGTTGAAGTCCTAGCACCCAGTATCTCTGAATATGACCTTATTTGGATATAGGGTCTTTACAGAGGTAATGAAGTTAAAATGAGGTCATTAAGGTGGGCCGCAATCCAGTATGCCTGGTAAAATTTGGAGACAGACGTATACAGAGAAAAACATCATGGGAAAAATAGAATCAGGCTGCCATGAGCCAAGAACCACCAAAAGCAAGGAGAGGCGCCTCAAAAGAGACTTCCCTCCCAGCCCTCAGAAGGAAGCAACAGTGCCAATGCCTTAATTCAGACTTCTAGATGATATAGTTCTACTGTTTAAGCCACTCAATTTGAGGTACTTTGTTCACAACAGCCCTAGCAAAACTAAGACTCCCCATAACCAGGATGTGGTAAGAAAGGTTTTCTACATGGAATTGGACAAGATGCTTTCCAAATTCTTCCAGTTCAGAGATGTGATCACTTCAGATGTGGGTAATTAGCCCACCAGGACTGGAAGTTGAGTCTCTTCCCCTGTGAGTGCATACATATATATATACATAGTTCAGAGATGGTCTCATAGTCTCCACAAGACCCTACACCCAACACTGTCCGTCAGCCATGCAGCCAAACTGAAGTTTTGTGATTTATATTCCTTAAGTAAAAACACTAAATAAGAAAACAAAAATAGCAGAAGCCTTCAGAGGTCCTTGTGAATTATATGGAGAAAATATAATAGATATGCATAAAGCAACTTAGATAAACCAAACTTATCAAAGATAAGATTAGTTTGTAAACTAATATCCATGATACATCATCTCTAGTGAAGCATCATTAGAGATGCCCTCTGCCCTCACATGCTCCTACTAAGACAGAATCTACAGAAGCCCCACTTCCAAGCATTTAATAAAAATGAACTCTCCTAAAGTAGGGCAAAATCTTTGTTTAAATTGTTCCTGAGATCTACATAGTTCCCCAAATATGAAATCTACCTATAAAAAAACAGGAAAAATTAAATCAACACTAAACTTATTTTTTCAAATGAGTTTTTTATTTTCAAGTTGCTGACCTGGGAGACTCCACACTTATTCCAACGATGCATTCATTGTTCATTTGGAAACTGTATTAGTCAGACAACCAAATCCACTGTTGCTAGTTTAAATAGCAAGCAATTTATTAGAGAGTATTAGCCACCTTATGGAATCTCCAGGAGAGTCAAAGAAGCAGACTAGAGCATTATACAACCACAGCCAGAAAAAATATCTGCAAGTAGGCATCAGGAATGTTCTGGCCAGAATTCCAGTGCTGCCACCTCAAGTTACTTTGCACCTTGGACTTTGTGGATCAGAAACTTGATTCTCCGCCAGAAAAGCCCCCAAAAAACAAAATGCTTCCACTTATATCCCTTGCAAGGAGAACTCACGGCTCTGCCTGACTACTGCCCAAGTGGCTCTCTCTACCTTCCACAGCCCTTGTTCAGTGGCCTTTTGACAAAAACAACCACAAGTGGGCCTTCAAATGCAAAATGTCCAGGAAATGTATCTATAGCTCCCTAGCCCTTTCCCTATGGGAAAGCATACAAGAAGAGTGAACCAATCTACTCCATCTGCCACAAAATTACCTTCAGAACTAAATCATCAATCATAAGAGAAAACTATATATCATATTGTATAGTCACATACAGCTTTCACACACACACACACACACACACACACACACACACACACACACAAATACCTTAGTGGGTTTGACTGGACACTTTATTTTCATAAAATACTTTATTTTCATTACTGGCTCCGAAAATCTTTTTCATCTCCAAAGAATATACGCCAATGTCAAATAGTGTTAGTTTCTACCATTGATGACATTCAAAAGATTGTGCCATGAGAACTAAACTTTGAGTCACCTGGGTGACTCAGTCAGTTAAACGTCTGCCTTCGGCTCAGGTCATCATCCCAGGAACCTGGGATGGAGTCCCACACTGGGCTCCCTGCTCAGTGGGAGACCTGCTTCTCCCTTTCCCTCTGTTTCTCCACCTGCTTGTGCTCTGTCTCTCTCAAATAAATAAGCAAAATCTAAAAAAAGGAACTAACTTTTTTCCAAATAATTCCACAAAAAGTTCGTGCAATACTGTCAATATTGGAAGCCATGTTTAGCATCCCAGAGTCCCTACTTTGCAAGGGCTGGCACTCATCTGGACAGAGACATTCTGAAATTTTGCTTTTTTAATCAACCATATTTAGTGATAGGTAGTCCTCATTAGAGCTACTCTCCAGCTTCCTCCAAGGTCAACTGTCAGAATACCTCATGGTGAGCAAAGCCCATTGCCATCTGACTTCCTGCCAGAATCCTTACAACTGTCACCCTGCAAAAGAAGCCTCTGGTTAGTTGGTCTTCCAAGCAACAGCTCTGCAAGGACTCTATACTTAGATGGAAGGTCTCTCCTGAAACAAGCATGCTTCAAAAAATCGTATTGCTGTTTTCCCCTTTGGTTTTGTTTGGTTTGGCCTCTTTTTAAGATTATAATGACCTAAAATTAATTTAATTTACCTATTACACTGTATATTCTTAGACAATATTTAGAGTTTGGGCATTTTTGCTCTGCCAATACAAAATTCTGGGCCAGATCCAAAACCTTACTGAGAGTTCAGACTCAGTTCTCCTTTTAGGCAAGGGAACTGTCTTCGCAGATGCATTGGTAAGTGATTTTAGGTTTTTTTGGTTTTGTTTTTGTTTTTTAAAGATTTTATTTACTTATTTGACAGAGAGAGAGATCACAAGTAGGCAGTGAGGCAGGCAGAGAGAGAGGAGGAAGCAGGCTCCCTGCTGAGCAGAGAGCCCGATGCGGACCTTGATCCCAGGACCCTGAGATCATGACCTGAGCCGAAGGCAGAGACTTTAACCCACTGAGCCACCCAGGCACCCAATTTTAGTTTTATTTTTAGTGTGCACATATTCATCTTTGTAGGGACCCGTAAGATTTATACTGGGGGGGGGGAGGGGATGAGAAGAAATGAGGATTATTTAAATCATATTACTTTAAATCATTTAGGAACCATTTTGCAGATGTGATCTTATTCATAAATGATACTATATGACCACCACCAGGACTAAGACGGAGGCAAATCAAGGAGTCACAAGTCATGACTACCTATTATACAAAGTCATCCCAGCCATTCCACTCACCTCCCAGTAACATGATGCCATTGCATCTTGTAAACTTCTCAGATTCCATTGAGCACATCATGGCAGTGTTACTCAGTTCCCACAATGCCCCAACCCACCGTAGATTCAGCACACAAGAATGCTAAAGAAATGACAGGCCTGGGTGCCTGGGTGGCTGAGTGCGATAAGCTTCTCCTTCCAGCTCAGGTCATGATCTCAGGGTACGGGAATCGAGGCCCACATCGGGCTCTCTTCCTCCTCCTCTCTGCCTGCCTCTCTGCCTACTTGTGATCTCTCTGTCAAATAAATAAATAAAATATTTTTTTAAAAAAAGGAAAGAAATGACAGGCCTCAGAGTCAGGTGAACTGTGAATCTAATGAAGTTAAGCCTCAGAGGCCTCTCACCTGCATGACTCCTAATGATATCCTGGAGGGTCTCTATACATGTGTCCTTGGGTTCATAGATTTTTATAAAATTTGCAAAGGTAAGATGTTTTTACTGTAATCTGTGAAGATCCTGGTCTCCTTCCAATCTAACTTCTTTTATCTCTTAGCATTGGCACTTGTGGGACCCAACTAAGGGGAAATAGGACTGGGGAATTACTTATTTTGCATAGTTTTCTGATTCACAGTTGCATCCATGCACACTGACATTGAGAATAGCTATCCCAGAACAGGGATGGCATCCTGGGATACATGTGGAGCACACTATACCCACTCACTCAAAATCAGGATGTGCCAAGGTCATGTGATATCATGCCCGACAGCTTACAAGAAATAAGGTCTGAAATATTCTATATTTGTTGGGGTTCTCCAGAACCTTTATCTGGAGATATACAGAGAAAGAGAGATTTATGTAGAATTGGCTCATGCAACTATGGTTCCATAATCAGAAAGCTGGAGACTCAGGAGAGCCAATAGGGATAAATTCCAGTCTGAAAGCCAGCAGGCTGAAGGCCCAAGAAATGACCATTTTTCGATTCAGTTCAAAGACCAAAAAAAAAAAAAAAACATGTCTTAGCTCAAACAGGCAAATGGAAAGACATCCCTCAGGTCTTCAGTTGACTGGGTAAGTCCCACCCACACTGAAGAAAGCAACCTGCGTTACTCAGTCTACTGAGACAAATCTTTTTTTTTTTTTTTTAAGATCTTATTTATTTATTTGACAGAGAGATAGCGAGCACAAGTAGGCAAAGCAGCAAGCAGAGGGACAGAGAGAAGCAGGCTCTCTGCTGAGCAGGGAGCCCAATGCGAGGCTTGATCCCAGGACCCTGGGATGATGACCTGAGCTGAAGGCAGACATTTAACGACTGGGCCGCCCAGGCGCCCCTACTGATACAAATCTTAATCTCACCCAGAAACACCCTCACAGAAACACCCAGAATAATATCTGGCCAAATGTCTGGATGCCCAACAGCCCAGTCAAGTTGACACATAGAATTAAACATCACATGTACCAAGCCAGAAAACCTTGCCAAACCCTACAAACAGCTCACATATGATGGAATCTTAGTAGAGATTTTCCCAAGTTTGCCAACAATCCTAAAACTTAAATAACATCACCCATAATGAATTTTGAAACTGAAACAAACTTTTCTAAACTATCCATAAGCCAAAAGAGTATCAAAGGCATATGTCTGGTAGTTAATAAAAATATTACCTTATTTTTCTGGATTAATTTTTAGTCTATGATGCTTGTTAGCTTTTTAAAACACAATTTGTTGTGATTTCTTGGTTTACCCTAAATATCCTTTTTTGTTGTTTTTTTTTTTAAGATTTTATTTATTTGACAGAGAGAAACACAGCCAGAGAGGGAACACAAGCAGGGGGAGTGAGAGAGGGAGAAGCAGGCTTCCCACCGAGCAGGGAGCCCGATGCGGGACTCGATCCCGGGTCTCCGGGACCATGACCTGGGCTGAAGGCACAGGCTCAACCATTGAGCCACCTAGGTGCCCCTAAATATCCTTTTTCATAGCTAATTTTGTGTTGGTAACTTTGTGTTCTTTTTATTAGTGATGGTCTCATTGCTTGAGACCCACAGAGCCTGTCACTTAGCAGGTCTACTTCATCTCATAGAGTTGTCTCAACCCTGACTACACATTATAATCAACTGGGGAGCTTTTCAAAAAATTAATATCTGGGCCCTAAACAGGCCAATTAAATGGGGATCTCTGAAAATAGGGCCGGCCATGGTATTTTCTAAAAAACGTTCCCCAGTTGTCTCCATAGTATAGTCATGTTGAAAACCACTGTCCTGGAGCGCCTGGGGGGCTCAGTTGGTTAAGCGACTGCCTTTGGCACAGGCCATGATCCCCGAGTCCCAGGATCGAGCCCACATTGGGCTCCTTGCTCGGCAGGAAGCCTGCTTGTGTTCCCTCTCAAGCTGTGTTTCTCTCTGTCAAATAAATAAATAAATAAATAAATAAATAAATAAATAAATAAATAAATAAATAAATAAATAAATAATCTTTTTAAAAGAAAACCACTGTTCTACTACAATCCCTTCATGTTACAGGTGATGAAATTGAGGGCCAACTTGAGGCTGAAATCCTGAGTCACTCAGCTAGCAAGTGGTCATAAGTGCCCAGACCAGAACACAACACTGGCATATCCCTCATTTAATCATAGGAATGGTCACAAATACCATGATTGCTGATTACCAGTAGTAATCTACACTCACAGAGGTTGCTGGCCAGGGAAACCAAGAGATGAATGTTTTAAAATCCTTAGGTAGAAACATACCGTTTACATTTGATTTTTATTCTGCTGTAGTACAGTTCTTAAGCCCATTGAATGGTTTGGAGACAGAAGGGAAAGGATGGGGCTTATAATCAGTCTTCAAACGCCTGTGTTGACTTAAATGTCAAGGTCTTTCCAGACTAAAAGCTCCTAAATATAGGTGTTCTATTTTAAGCAAAATAGTTCATTCTGTTTCCATAGCTTCATGTAAAGTTTGTCTTACATTTTTATTTTCTTAAGGCCTTATTTAGGCCTTATTATTTAGATAACAAAAGCCACTAACATATCCTAGGACTTCACTTTCCATTTAAATGCTTAGTGAGAAATCAAAACCACCTCTCCTTCCCTAGATGTTCATGGTTGGGAATCACTAGATATTAATGATCTTTAATATCCTTCCCAGCATAAAAATTGTTTTATTCTATAAAATAATATGAGCCTATCAGTCCTTGGTGTTATTATGACTTAGAATTTACTAGGAGTTTATAATAGGCAGCCACAGAGTTTTATTGGGTTTTTTTATAGCTGATATTTTTTAACCCTTTACTGTACATGACAATAATTTTAAATATTTTAATATATTTTTAATTTTAATAATTAATCTCATAGTGTCTCACTTCACAATCTGTTAATCTTACGTATGTCTGTCTTACCTCCACAATGAGACTGCAAACCTTCAATTCTGTGTCTCCCTAAGTAGCAAGGACCTAAAATAAAAGGTCTATATATATTTCTTGGATTGAATACATAAAAGACCTAATTTTAAAAAATTCAATTTTTATATTTTATAATTCTCTCTGAAGGCAACTTTTTAAGACATTTCTGCAAAGTGAATAGTCTATAATTAATGAAGACATCACCACCATCTTAGTTCACTTCAGCTGCTATAACTGAATCCCATAGACCCTGAGGCTTATAAATAACAGAAATTTATTTTTCTCATTGGAAGCTAAAAAGTCCAAGATTAAGGCAACAACAAATCCAGTATCTGATGAGAGCTCAATTCCTGGGTCGTAGGAGGCTGCCTTCTCACTGTGTCCTCACACCTATAAGGAGCAAGACAGCTCTCTGTGGCTTCTTTGATAAGGGCTCCACCCTCATGATCTAATCACCTCCCCAAAGCCCCACCTCCTAACATGATCACAAGGGACATTGGGTTTCAACTAATGAAATTGGGGAGTGTACATTCATTCTAGAGCACCAATGAACTAGTTACCTGAGAGTTATGGTTGATCTTTACTCTTCCTCAACCCCTACCCTCATCCAAACATCATTACCCCATACTATGCTGTGTCCTCACTATCTCATATTTGTCACTAAATTTCCTTTTCTACTACTGCTGCCTCAGTCTAGGATCTCATAACGTCTCCTGTGCTGTTGCAGTAACTACCTAAACCTTCTCTTCTCTTTGCTGCACCAAATTTGATTTATTTATTTGTCAGAGAGAGGGAACAAGCAGGGGGAACAGCAGGCAGAGAGAGAAGCAGGCTCCCCACTGAGCTAGGAACCTGCTGCGGAACTTGATCCCAGGACTCTTGGGATCACCACAAGCCAAAGCAGTTGCTTAACCGACCGAGCCACCCAGACATGCCAATAAAATAAAATCTTTAAAAAATAAAATAAAATCTTGGGGTACCTGCAGGGCTCAGTTGTTAAGAGCCTGTCTTCGGCTCAGGTCATGATCCTAGAGACCCAGATTGAGCCCCGCATAGGGTTTCCTGCTCAGTAGAAAGCCTGCTTCTCCCTCTCTCACTCCCCCTGCTTGTGTTCCGTCTCTTGCTGTGTTTCCCTCTGTCAAATAAATAAATAAAATCTTTTTTAAAAATTTTAAAAAATAAAATAAAATCTCATGTAGTCAGATTACTCTTTACATCTCTAAATTGACACACCTGGTTTTGGATATACCAAAATCATCGTTTAAGAAGTCCAACTAAGCCACTTTTTGCTCACCACTGGAAGAAGTAATTACACTTTTGTTTAAACTCCATTGGCTTGCATTTCTGGGCCATATTGTAAAAAAGAAAAAAAATGGGATGGACAGGTAAGAGGGTAGTGGTAGGACAGAATAGGTATAATTGAATTCAGCTAAATGTGTGTAATATAAATCCCTTTACTTGCAAAAAATAGACACTAGCCCTAACTGTAAACCCAAAGCAGGACAAAGGCTGTCAATAAAGTAGCACTGCTTAAATGAGGGGTCAGTTCTAGCCATGCAGAAAAAAATATCCAGGGGCGCCTGGGTGGCTCAGTTGGTTAAGCGACTGCCTTCGGCTCAGGTCATGGTCCCATATACCTGGGATCAAGTCCCACATCGGGCTCCCTGCTCAGCAGGAAGCCTGCTTCTCCCTCTCTCACTCCCCCTGCTTGTGTTCCCTCTCTGGCTGTGTTTCTCTCTGTCAAATAAATAAAATCTTAAAAAAAAAAAAAATATCCAGATCCAGGAAGCCCAAGGAGTGATAAAAATGCTTTTGGCTCACAGTATCCTTGTAATCAGACTGCTAAAGTCCCCAAGGATCTGACTTATATTGTAACCAATATCGCTGGGAGATAAGACTATATAGTCAGAAATATCCCATACATTTCATCTCAACGATATTCAACTTCTCGTGGCTGCCTTGCGCTCTGAGTTAGAACAATTCTAAGGCCAAGTGTGGACTCAGAAGGGGAACAGTGCACATGGGGAAGGACAATAGCTTCTGTGCCACCTTAACACATGCCATGCCACATGACTCTTACACCTGAGCAAAGAAGACGCTGAAGAGGAAGGGGGGAGGGAATGGTCCTGAATTAGTTTCTCATATTAACATCAAAAACTTCCCAAATCAGGGGATGCCTGGCTGGTTCTGTCAGTGGAGCATGCAACTCTTGATCTCAGGGTCATGAGTTCAAGCCCCATGATGGGCACAGAGCCTACTTAAAAACAAAACAAAACAACAAACAAACAAACATAACTTCCCAAGTCAAGACAGACTCAGCTAAGAATAGCAGTGAATAGGAAACAATGTCTGTTAGAACCAGGATGATTCTTCCTAAATAGTAGTGGAATGAAACTGGTTGATAAGGAAGTCATGGAGACCCAGAAAAGCCAAAGTGAAATCAGTATATATAACCCGAGGCTAGCTCAGTCTAAGTCAGCAAATAAGAGCTAAACTGGTTCTGGGAGAAGCGAGATGGGAGAAAGAGGCCAGGGACCAGGTGGACAGAGGGAGGACCGGGCACTGAACATCTATGGTATAGAGACCATGGCCACCGTAGAGGAACAGGCACACCAGCCAGCATGAGGAGGAACTGCCTTGGCCCTTGACAGAGTAAGATGCTGAGGAAACCAGAGTCAATGCCAGGAAAGACCCTAGTTTGAGAAGGGAAAAGCTCAATGCACAGAATAGAACCAGGAAAGATATGAAAGGGGTTCCACAATCTCTAGTGTGGAGAACCAAGACACAGCATGGAGGCCCTGAGTGAGACCAGGCAAGCACTGCCCTAAACCAGGGAGGCACACAAATGCAGGCAAGCAGACGTGACTGTCACAGATAGGCTAAAATCCATGACAATTCCATTGTCCAAGCTCCTGCAGAATAGCAAGGAGATGAAGGGGTCTCTGAGATTTTCAACCATTAGAAGGTATCGATCGAGGTGACATTGATAAAGGAGATGCTCTAGCAGCCAGAAGGATAAAATGGAAGTTAGTTAATTTATAAGTCCTAAAAGACCAGGTCAGAAAGGAGGCGGCTTTTGAAGAAGAAAAAATAAATAAAACTCACTATTTTTGAAACATGGCGGGAGGAGGGAATCATGGAAACATGGGAAGATATCCTTTGAATTTGGCAGTTACGAGTGCGGGTGGGGGGAATGAAAGACATTGAACTCAACTCCATTCATTGTGCCCATTCTTTGTGAGCTGTGTTCATAGTAGAACTGATGAAGGAAAAGGCTGAAGCTCCTGGCTAGACCGGATCCCCAGGGATTATCAGTTAACATTCATTAGCATGGGACAGCGAGAGCTGGTTACACAGCACAATGAGCAGGGGAGCCATGCACAGTCTCAAAATCATTTTTTGTGTGGCAGGGAGACTGCCCCAGCAGCTGGAAGGATCAGTTTTTGAATCGTGTGAGGAGAAAAATGTCACGATCCCAAAGTAATGACAGAGCAACAAAGGAAAATGATCTCTCTTGGCTGTTTTTAAAGGGCTAACGGTGCCCTTTGGCTCAGTCTAGTTCCAGAAATTATACACTCATGATAACTACTAAGCAGCCCCAAACAAAGGAGCCCTATTTTCCATTCTTCATCTACTCTTACTCCAATCTGCAGGGGCAAAAATAGAACACTGTTATAATACTGGTCATAACAGGGAACAGAATGCCTCAAGCAAGAACATCTATGGAAGAAATACATTATATTTAGATTACAAAAATCACACTCAGTGGTTTATACAGCACAGATAAAATAAAGCCATATTTTAACAAAGGCAAGTGAAACTAACCATTCTTAAAACAAAGTTTTCTGGAGCCTGGGTGGCTCAGTCGATAAACGTCTGCTTTTGGCTCAGGTCATGATCCTGGAGTCCTGGGTTTAAGCCCCGCATCAGACTCCCTGCTCAGTGGGAAGCCTGCTTCTCCCTCTCTTACTGTCCTTGCTTGTGTTCCCTCTCTTGCTCTGTTTCTCTCTGTCAAACAAATAAATAAAATCTTTATTAAAAAAAAAAAAAAAAAGCTTTCAGGGGCGCCTGGGTGGTTCAGTCATTAAGCATCTGCCTTCGGCTCAGGTCATGATCCCAGGGTCCTGGGGTCCAGCCCCGTATCAGGCTCCTTGCTCATCAGGAAGCCTGCTTCTCCCTCTCCCACTCCACTTCCTTGTGTTCCCTCTCTCACTATGTCTGTCAAATAAATAAATAAAATCTTTCTTAAAAAAAGCTTTTGGGCGCCTGGGTGTCTCAGTTGGTTAAGCGACTGCCTTCAGCTCGGGTCATGATCCCGGAGACCCGGGATCCGGTCACACATTGGGCTCCTTGCTCGGTGAGAAGCCTGCTTCTCCCTCTCTCACTCCCCCTGCTTGTGTTCCCTCTCTGGCTGTGTTTCTCTCTGTCAAATGAATAAAATCTTTGAAAAAAAAAAAAAAAGCTTTTAACGATACAAATGAATGAATGTTCATTAAGAAAGGAATATACTGGGACGCCTGGGTGGCTCAGTTGGTTAAGCGACTGCCTTCGGCTCAGGTCATGATCCCGGAGACCCGGGATCGAGTCCCACATCGGGCTCCCTGCTCCGCGGGAGGCCTGCTTCTCCCTCTCTCACTCCCCCTGCTTGTGTTCCCTCTCTGGCTGTATTTCTCTCTGTCAAATAAATAAAATATTTTAAAAAAAAAGAAAGAAAGAAATATCCCACATGATTCAGTCTTCATGATTCTTAATTAAGAGCCCTGTCAGCTGATTAAAAAGTTTTCATTGATTTTTCAGGATAATGATTATGATTTCCAGATTATCATAGTACTCTCCCAGCTAACACTTTAAACAGTGAAAAGCAAAATTAAAAAAATATTTTACAAACTCTTAGTTCCCTGTGTAAAATGGTTCCAAGACATTTAAGCATATGGATAGATGGTAACAACTGCAAAACGCAACACACACTGTTACACTATTGTGTCTAGTACCTGCAACCCTAGACAGAAGTCAAGAAGACTTCAAGTGAAGGTTTAAATGTAAAGTTTTCCTATTGATCGGTGCACCTAGCTGACTCAGTCAGTAGAGGATGCAACTCTTGATCTCAGGGTTATGAGTTTAAGTCCCACATTGGACAGGGAGCCCACATAAATACATACATACATACACACATAAAACTTTCATATTGGTCAACAAATATTTGACAAGAGAGCCAAGAACACACAATGGGAAAAAGGCAGTCTCTTCAATAAATGGTGATGGAAAAACTGGATATTCACATGCAAAATAATGAAACTAAACCCCAACTTACACCATTCACAAAAATTAACTTAGAATGGATTACAACTTAAATGTAAGACCTGAAGCTGTAAAACTCCTAAAAAAAAAATTAAATTAAATAACAAAAGCTCTTTGACATTGATCTGGGCAATGACATTTTGGATACGACACCAAAAGCAAAAATAAGCAAGTGGGACTGCCACAAGTGAAAAAGCTTCTGCACCACAAAAAAAACAATCAGCAAAATCAAAAGGCAACCTATGAAATGGGAGAAAATGTTTGCAAACCACATATCTGATAAGGGGATAATATCCAAAATATATAAGAAACTCATATGACTCAAATCTGATTTAAAAGTGGGCAAAAAACTACTGGGCATTTACCCCAAAGATACAGATATAGTGAAAAGAAGGGCCATATGTACCCCAATGTTCATCGCAGCAATGGCCACAATCGCCAAACTGTGGAAAGAGCCAAGGTGCCCATCAACAAGATGAATGGATAAAGAAGATGTGGTACATATGTACAATGGAATACTATGCCTCCATCAGAAAGGATGAATATCCAACTTTTGTAGTAACATGGACTGGACTGGAAGAGATTATGCTGAGTGAAATAAGCCAAGAAGAGAAAGTCAAGTGTCACATGGTTTCACTTACTTGTGGTGCATGAGGGGTAACCTGGAGGACAGTGGGAGAAGGAAGGTAAATGGGAAGTAGGGTAATCCAGGGAGAAAAACGAAACAACAGAGACTTTGGACATAGAAACAAACTGAGGGACTTGGAGGGATAGGGGTGGAGGGATGGGAGAGCCTGGTGGTGGGTACTGGGGGCACCTATTGTGTGGAGCACTGGGTGTGGGGAATGGGGAATGAATCTTGGAACACTGGAAAAAAAATTAACAATAAAAAATGTAAAAAATAATAATAATAATAATAAATAAAAATGGGCAAAAAACTTGAATAAACATTTTTGCAAAGAAGACACACAGATGGCCAACAGATGCATGAAAAGGTGTCCAATATTACTATTCATCAGAAAATGCAGATTAAAAATACGGTGAGACATCACCTTATACCTTTTTTAAAATGGGTATCCTTAAAGACACGAGATGTGGTGATGGATGTTAAATAGACTTATTGTGATGATCAGTTCACAATATATACATATATCTAATCATTACACTGTACCCCTGAAATTAATATAATATTAAATATCAAGTATATCTCAGTTAAAAATAAAAAAATTGAAAAGAGATAAAAAGTGCTGGCAAGGATGGCAAGAAAACAAAACTTTTGTGTACTCTATGGGAATGTAAATTGGTACAGTCACTATGGAAAACAGTATGGAGGTTCCTCAAAAAATAAGAATAGAACTGCAATATGTTCCATCAATCCTGCTTCTGGGTCTATTTCAACGGAAATGAAATCACTATCTTAAATAGATATCTGCCCTCCCATGTTCATTGCAGTAGTACTTACAATAACCAAGACATAAAAACAACCTAAGTGTTCACTGACAAATGAATAGATAATGTATATATCATACTTGCTACCAACACATATACCAAAATGTATACATTCATATACCAAAATGTATATGGAATATTGATCAGCCACACAAATGAAGGAAATCCTGTCATTTGCAACAACATGAATGGACCTTAATGGTCTGAGGCTAAGTAAAAAAAGTCAGAGTAAGACAAATACCATATTGTCTCACTTCTATGTGGAATCTAAGAAATGTAAGAGTAGACTGGTAGTTTCCAGGGGCAGGGGAATGAGGAAAATGGGTGAGAGTGGTCAAAGGGTATGAACTTCCAGCTATAACTCTTGTGGGGATCTAATGCACGGCATGTACAGTTAAGTAACCATATGATATACCTGAAAGTTCCTAAGAGTAGATGTGTAAATTTCTCAAAACACACACATGTATCTATGGGAGGTGACTAACCAACCTTAGTGTGGACATCAAATCATCACATTGCACACCTTAAACGTACACAGTAGTATATGTGAATTATATCTCAATAAAGCTGGAAAACATTTTTTAATAAAGCTTCACAAAGACTTTAGACAACTTCTTCAAGGTTCTAGAGAATTTAATACATCTGTTCACTAAACGACTATCAAAGACATAACTGAGCAGAGTTCAATGAGCAAACACATGCAAAAGGTTTGTGAACAGTAGCAAGCTGCGTGGATGGAAGGCCCACTCTTGGATGGTTGGATGGTTGGTATATTGACCATGTTGGTCAATATACATTTTATTCATTTTAAAAGTTTTTTCCAGCTTTATTGAGTAATTAACAAATAAGAAGTATATATATTTAAGGTGTAAAACATGATGGCCTGATATAAGGCCCCACGTTACAGGTATCATAGCTTTGAAAGTTCTTCTGGAATATAAGGATTAAAGAAGAAATAGAAATCTGGGGAAAAGAGATGTAAATTATATTGTCATCTTTCAGGAAATCTCCATATAGACAATATACTATATTTATTATGTATATCATTCTCCTATTTAACGAGGAGGAAAAAGAGAGCAATGAGAAATACACTTGAACTAAGATGTGTCTAAACTCATTATGTAACAGACTTTCTAAAAATAAAAAGTAAAAATAAGCTCAGTGTATTTTCTACAGATTATTTGGGTGCCCAAGATGTTTATATCAAAAAGAGCTTTAAACCTTAAAAACAACACACATACAAAATTTCACTTTTTATTTATTTAGAATTGTGAATCTAGTCACTTGTCACTTGCAAAAGAAAAAATATTTAAAGCAAGATTGGGGTTGTGGGCGAGCACTAACCTTCTCCACCCCCAACAGAAAAATTCTGTTAGACGCTTTTAGACATTGAGTAAATTATCTCCACACTTCTAACTATAAACGTGATGCTGAGTATAAAAGGCCATGACTCAGAGAGGAGAGGAGGAGGGGGAACAAGGGAAAGCATGAGAGGGAGAGGGAGAGATCACCATGGGCTTGTATGAAGCACCAGCCATGTTGAAATAAGAGGACAGGAGAGGGCGGACAGTTTTCCTAGTGCTGGCACTGTAGGCGGTGGCTGAGGACAGGCATAAGAGCCAAGGAATTAACTAGTCTCAAGACTCCAAACGGAATTTGAGTGTATAGTCGTTCTTGGCCCCAGAACTGACTCAGTCTTCCAGGTGCAAAGCAGGATTTGATTTCTCACCTGCAAACAGCTTCCAGTGACCTTGGGAGGTCCGGAAGTGAATCAGAGCTCCAGATGCCCAGCACGCTGACTCCTTTTTAAGAAATTACCACATGTCAACAAATTAATTGGTTAGAATGTGACCCATCCAAGCGATTTATCCCTTAATTTTAAGTTGAAAAAAGCAGAATACAAAAGATGTGACCAGTAATTAGAATTTATTAGATCTGAACAAAGATATTCATGATTATCATGAATATGAACATATCTAGGAGGTAATTTTGCAAAATAAAAAGTTATATTGAAGCCATAGACTAACAGGACTTTCTTCCATTGACCTTGTTGTCATTTTATTTTTGCCATTTCAAAAATTACAAGAAACAAAGACAAATGATAATCTAAGAGAAAATATAACTTATATCACAAAAAACCTAATATATAAAAAACTTAAAATTTCAGAATAAGACCAAAATCCCTACAGAAAAAAAAAAGTTTAAAAAACAAGAGTTCTCAGAAAAAAGAAAGGTCATTTGCTTGTTAACATGTGAGAAAGATGCTTACCTTCAACTCGTAATAAGAGATGTAAATTAGAACTGTACTGAGATAGAATTGCTCACATATAAAACTGGCAAATATCCAAAAGCTTGACAATACACTCTTCTGGTGATGCCGTGAGGAAACTGGTATTCTCAAACACTGCTAGTGGGAATAAATGACAAATGCATTTACGGTTAGCCCTAGCAATCTCACTTCTAGGAACTTACCCCGAAGATAAAAAAAATACCAAACAATACATTCGCAAGGCGAGTTATATAGAATAACTTGCAAATAATTCTATATATACAGAATTATTTGCAAAAGCAAAACACTGGAAACAACCCAAATGTTCACCAATAAGGAATTGACTGAATAAACTCATACAATGAAGTACACATACTCTTGGAAAAGAATAAGAATAAGTAAGATATGGACGGATAAGAAATGGTTTGAGTTGTTTCCGATATAGAGTAAGTGAAAAAAATGTACAACAGTACATATAAATTGCTGTATTTTTTATAAGAAAGAACATCAAATAAGAAAAATACATATACAAATACATATGCATATGTGTGTGTATATTTTGTTTATTTTTCCAGAAATTTTGGAACGATAAACCAGAAATAAATACTAAGAGACTGAGCACAGAGAGGTAGAGTAAAGAACAGGAAGAGAAATGGTATGGATAGAAGCAAGACTTTCTGTTGTTGTTGTTGTTTTTAATTTAAATTCAATTAACCAACTTATGGTACATCATTAGTTTCAGATGTAGTGTTCCATAATTCATCAGTTGTGTATAACATCCAGTGCTCATCACATCATGTGCCTCTTTAATGTCCATCACCCAATTACCCCATCCGCCCACCCATCTCCTCTCCAGCAACCCTCAGTTTGTTTCCTAGAATTAAGAGTCTCTCAAGGTTCTTCTCGCTCTCTGATGACTTCTCATACTGTTCTCCCTCCCTTCCCCTATGGTCCTCTGCCCTGCTTCTTATGTTCCACAAATGAGTAAAACCATATGCTAACTGTCTTTAGCATAGATTGATTTCTTTCTTTCTCTTTCTTTTTTTTTTTTTAAAGATTTTATTTATTTGACCAAGAGAAATACGGCCAGGCAGGGAACACAAGCAGTGGGAGTGAGAGAGGGAGAAGCAGGCTTCCCGCAAAGCTGGCAGCCCGATGTGGGGCTCGATTCTGGGTCTCCGGGATCATGACCTGAGCTGACGGCAGAGGCTTAACCACTGAGCTACCCAGGTGCCCCTGACTGACTTATTTCATTAGCATAATACTCTCAACGTTTCATCAACATCTGTGTAAATGGTAAGTATTCATCCTTTCTGATGGCTGAGTAATATATTCCATTATATATATATATATACATATATATATATATATATATATATACCACATCTTCTTTATTCATTCATCTGTTGATGGACAGAAGCAAGACTTTACTAAACAAGACTTTTAAATATATATATTTTATTTATTTGACAGAACACAAGCAGGGGAGCAGCAGGTAGAGGGAGAAACAGACCCCCCCGCTGAGCAAGGAGCCTGGTATGGGACTCAATCCCAGGACCCTGGGAACATGACCTGAACTTAAGGCAGATATTTAACCAACTGAGCCACCCAGGCACCCCCTAAACAAGTCTCTTTATATAGTCTTGATTTTTGACCCATATAAATGTTTCAAACATTCAAAAAATATATTAAATTAAATTGAAAAGGGAAAGCAACCCTAAAATTGAGAAGAAACAAATTTAATTACATATCAAATGAGTACCATATTGACATAAAGCAGAAATTTATTTCAAGTGACCTTTTTTTTTTAAGATTTTATTTATTTATTTGACAGAGATGCAGCGAGAGAGGGAACAGAAGCAGGAGAAGGAGAGGGAGAAGCAGGCTTCCTGCCTAACAGGGAGCCCGAAGTGGAGTTCAATCCCAGGATGCTGAGGTGAGCATCATGACCTGAGCTGAAGGCAGACACTTAAGGACTGAGCCACCCAGGTGCCCTCAAGTGACCTTTTAAACACGCATTTGAACCTTACATTTCTTAATGGTATATAGTCTAGGGACTAAAAGAACTACCAAAAAATCCTCAAAATTCACTTAGCGTTTTTTTTAATGTAAGGATATGGTAATACAAATATTGTAATTATGAATACCTTTTATGTATGCACTAGGATAAAGCAAATACATATGCTGATATTATATGAAAAGAAATTTCCAGTGAAAGAGAAAAAATATAAAATCGCTAAGTTAAGAAAATGTCATAATGTTAAATCTTTTACAATAGTGTTATTGAAATATAATTCACATATCATAAAATTAACCTTTTAAAGTGTAAAATTCCAGGTGCACTCTGGGCGGCTCAGTCAGTTAAGCATCTGCCTTCAACTAGAGTCATGATCCGGGTCCTAGGATCAGCCCTATGTTGGGCTCCCTACTCAGCGGGGAGTCTGCTTCTTCCTCTCCCTCAAACCCTCACCCTCCCCATGACTGCATGCTCTCTCTCTCAACTAAATAAAATCTTTAAAAATAAATAAAGTGTAAAATTCAGTAGCTTTTAGTGTATTCACAGAATTGTACAACCATCATTGCTGTCTAATTTCAGAACATTTTCAGCACCACAAAAGCAAATTCCGTGTCTATGACCAGTCATTACCATTTGCCCTCACCCAAAACCCTGGCAAAGACTAATCTGCTTTCTAGCTCCATAGATTTGTCTATTCCGGACATGTCACATAAACAGAAACGTATAACATATGGTCCTTCGTAACTGGCTCCTTTGACTTAACAAAATGTACCATAATCCATATTACTTCCCTGTGGCTGGGAATTAATCCATAATTCAAAACAATAGAAATTTATTATCTCACAGTTCTCAAGATCAGAAGTCCAAAAGCAAGGTGTCAATAAGGACATGGTCCCTCCAAAGTGTCAAGGGAACTATTTGTTCCTTCTCTCATCCAACTCCAGTGGCTCCAGGCACTCCTTGGCTGGTGGCCACATCACTCCAATCTCTGCCACCATGGTCACACTGCCAGTCTTTGCTCTGTCCCCTTCGTGTCTCTTATGAGAACACTTGTCATTGGTTTAGGGCCCACTTGGATAATCTAAAATGATCTCATTTCAAGATCCTAACTTAACTACATAGGCAAAGACCTTTTTATCAAATCAAGTAACATTCACAGGCTCCAAGGACAAGGACATGGCCATATATTTACTGGGCTCATTCACCACACTACAGACTGTCTTCAGACCCCCCAAAATTCAGACCCACCATACATGCAAAATGTTCGTCCCATCTTATCCCCCAAGGTCTCAACCCATTACAGCATCAGTTCTGTCCAGAATCTCATCTAAGTGTTATCAAAAGTCCCAAATCTTATCATCTAAATCTTCTAAACCAGGTATGGATGAGACTCTGAGTACGTGCAATCCTAGGGAAAATTTCTTCTCTATCTGTGGGCCTGTGAAATGAGAAAACAAAGTATATACTTCCAAAAAACAAGGATGAGACAGAAATAGGATAACAAGAGAAAATGGAATAAATAAAAGGGCTATTTGTCCCCAGCAAGTATGAAATTCAGCAGGGTGAATTCCGTTGGGTTTCAAAGCCTGGGGGTTATCTTCTGTGTCTCGCACCAGCACAGACCCCCGTACCCATGGCTCTATTCTCTGGGTCCAAGATTCTATCCTTGGAATCATTCTTCCTTTTCCTTGAAGGTAGCGCATGTTTGCAGCTGAGGAGCTAGCTTCTTTCAGCCCATTTCCAGGTTGTAGAATGTTGGAAGTCCAACAGCCTTCTTTCCTTTAATCCAGTCTCTGTCCCTTCAGTCCAAGCTGGCATCTTCCTGATGATACAACATTCTCAAAACCTCGTCAGTCTCCTGTGTATGTCATGAAACACTACACCATTAGACAAAAGGTTCCTCCATAGATCTTTCCTGAATAAATCCCTCTATTCCTGACTTCTACTGAGATGGTGATTTGGGTCCTTGAGTCATATACTTAATCATTTCAGCAAAAGTTTGTCCAGGCACTTACACTCTTGTCTTCTCTCCAGAGCATACTTCCCTAGTAGTTAATTTCCTTAATATAGTGTCCTTTGCAATTTGGGTAGGCTGATAATTCCCCAAATCATCAAGTGTTAGTGCTTTTTGCTTAACAGTTGTTTCCTCAGTTTATTGCTTTTCATTCAAATTTACTATAAGCAGCAAGAAAAAAACAGATCACACTTTCAATTCTTTGCCTGGATATCTCCTCAGCTAAATGAAATTTCAAGTTCATCACTTGAAAGTTAAATTTTCCACAAAATTACAAAACACACTTAAACCAAGTTTTCTGCCACTATATGCAAATATCGCCTTTCTCCAATTTCCAATGTGTTCTTTACTTCCTTTTGAACCCTCACCAGAAACGCTTTTAATATCCATGCTTGTGCCAATATTATGTTCATGATGATATACGTATTCTCAAAGATAGAAACTTTCTCTGCCAGGTTCTTCCTTTCTTTCTAAGCCTACATCAGAAGCACATTTAATATCCGTATTTGTACCAATAATCTCTTAAAGATGACCTAGACTTTTCCTATCAGACTTCTCAAAATTCTTCTGACCTCTACCCATTATCAAATTCAAAGTCAATTCTACATTTTTAGATACTTATCAGGACTTCATTTCTTTTTATTGCCCAACAATATTCTATTCCATGAATTATACCACATTTTTTAATCTATTCATCGATCGATGGACATTTAAATTGTTTTCACTTTTTGGCTATTATGAATAATGTTACCATAAATATTCATGTACAAATCTATTTGTGAATATATGTTTTCATTTCTCTTGCAAATATAACTAGGAGCGGAACTGCTTGGTCCTAATAACTATTATAATATTTTGAGAAACTGCCAAACTGTTTTCCAAAGTGGCTGCACCATTTTGCAATTCCACCAACAATATATGAGGGTTCCAATTTTTCCACATCCTTATAAACACTTGTTATTGTCTGTCTTTTTTACTTTAGCCATCCTAGTGGGGGTTACGTGGTATCACAGTGTGATTCTCGTTTGCATTTCCTAATGACTAATAATATTGATCAGTTCTCTTGTCATGTGCTTATTGGCCACTTAAATGTCTTGTATGGAGAAAGGTCTATTCAAACGCTTTACCCATTTTCTCTTTTTTTTTAAGATTTTATTTATTTATTTGAGAGATAGAGAGTGAGGAAAGCATGAGAGAGGAGAAGTTCAGAGGGAGAAGCAGACTCCCCACGGAGCTGGGAGCCCGATGCGGGACTCAATCCTCAGACTCCAGGACCATGATCTGAGCTGAAGGCAGTGGCTTAACCAACTGAGCCACCCAGGCGCCCTCTTTACCCATTTTCTTAATTGAGTTCTTTATCTTTTTACTGTTGAACCATAAGAATTATTTATATACTATGAATATCAGTTCCTTATCAGATATAGCATTTGCAAAATTAAGTTGGAAGTGAAATCAACATAAATTATTGATTTCCCTTCTTTTTAAGATTTTATTTATTTGACAGAGAGAAACACAGCTAGAGAGGGAACACAAGCAGGAGGAGCAAGAGAGGGAGAAGCAGGCTTCCTGCTGAGCAGGGAGCCTGATGTGGGGCTCCATCCCGGGACTCTGGGATCATGACCTGAGCTGAAGGCAAACACTTAACCAACCAGAGCCACCCAGGAGCCCCTGATTTCTTTTTCTTAACATATTTCCTACCCCTGTTTATAAATAGAACCTAAAGGCAGTGAATCTAAAGTAACAATAAATCCACCTATCACCATGATAATAATTTCCAAAAACTTTCCCCCACTAAAATGAACCAAGACTCCTTGAAAAATTAGTGATCCAGGGGTGCCTAGGTAGCTCAGTTGGTTAAGCATCTGCTTCGGCTCAGGTCATGATCTGGGATCCTGAGATGGAGCCCCACATTGGGCTCCCTGCTAAGCAGGGAGCCTGCTTCTCCCTCTCCCTCTGCCTGCTGCTCTCCCTGCTTATGCTTTCCTCTCTTTCTCTGTCAAATAAATAAATAAAATCTTTTTAGAAAGAAAGAAAGAAAGAAAGAAAGAAAGAAAGAAAGAAAGAAAGAAAGAAAGAGAAATTAGTGATCCCAAGTCTGAATGAGGAATAAACAAAATGAGCATATAATACCAGAATCAGGAACTGGGACGAATCTCCATTGGCTAAATTTGGGATATGAGGAGTTAAAAGAATTATAACTATAGATGATTATAAATATTAGATAAATAGAATCCAAGAGTCCAGAGTGATAGTAAAAGCAGAGGGGGAGAGAAAAAGAAGAAAACTCATTCATCGTCACTAGAGGTAACTATCAAACGCCCCTCTCTAAAAAATTGGCAATTAAACAGAAAAAAATATATTGGTCACTACCTTTTAAGGAGAAACAATACTCCATCCTCATTTGATGAAGGAAAGCTCACTTTTATGGAAGAATGCCAGGTAATGAATGGAGGAAGAGAGATACAATTGAAAATTCACTATTTTCCCAACCGTGATAAAGAAATCAATTCGGGCAAGATTCATCAATGTCTGCTAAAACAAAAACAAAAGCGAAAACAGAAACAGAAACACCAGGTGAAGATGTCTGCACAACAGAAGAGTCACAAAGTACAAAAATATCAACCAACATAATCCTTGCTAATGGTGAAGAGAAAAAAGCACTAGTGATTAATTACCTTAAATGCTATAGACTGCATGTTTGTTCACATACTGAAGTCCTAACCCGCAGTGACTGTGTTAGGAGATGGGGCCCTTAAGGAATTCATCAAGATTCAGAGAGGTTATGAGGGTGGAGGCTCTGATATGATAGGATAGTGTCCTTATAAGAAGAGATCCCAGAGAGTTCATTTTCTCTACACACACACACACACACACACACACGTGCACACACACCCCAAGGAAGGGCCATGTGAGGACACAGTGAGAAGGCACCTATCTATAAGCCAGGATGAGAATCTTCACCAAGAACCAACCCTGCTGGAGGTCCTTGATCACAAACTCCTAACCTCTAGAATAAGAGAAAGTAAATATCTGTTATTTAAGCAACTGTTCTGTGATATTTTGTTATAGATGCCTGAGCAGATTAATACACCAACTAATCAAAGTTAGCATTGCCAAAAGCAGAATAATCAGCTATGACACAGTATGAGGTACATGACATGACCTATAAAAGGTATTTTCTTGCCAAAAATGTTTAGCCTGAATCCAAATAAGCCATTCAATTTACCTGCCAGTTCATAGGAAATACAAGTGCCTCAGTCAGGGTTCTAGAAGGTAACAGATGGTATGTTCAAATCACTACTCAAAATGCTGTAACGGGGGCTACTTTTGCTTCTGGCCAAGACAGAGCAGAAGAAACCAGATTTGCTCTTCTGTCTCAAACAACCAATGGACGAAACATATGAAAAAACAGTTTTCAAGGTACTGGCTGCACATCAGGCAATAAAGAACAGTAATCCATGATTCAGACAACAGGTCAATTATGAATCTATTGCCAAACTCACCTTGAATTGCCTACTTTGCAAAAATGAAGATAGACCCTTTAAATAGTTTCCCCTTGCCAGCTGGCAAAATGGTGAAGTGTTGTTAGTGAACGGTGCAGGGCTGATGTTGCAGGAGAAAGGAGTTTTGTTCCCTGGCTCAAGTGTACTTTCCAGGAAGACTACTGACATGTATGTACCTTCCCCAATACCAGGCTCTGGAGCCCAGGCAACTGTATCTACAAGAAACCTCTAGCTAACACTGCACTTCATAGTGAAAGACTGAGAGCAAGCAGTACTACCAGGATTATTCTAACCATGGCTATTCCACACTATACCAGAAGTTCTAGCCTCTGAAATTGGGCAAGAAAATAAATAAAAATGCACCCAGACTGGAAAGACAGAAGTACAACCGCCTTTTCTTTTTTTAAGATTTTATTTATTCATTTGACAGAGAGAGAGAGAGCACAAGCTGGGGGAGCGGGAGGCAGAGGGAGAGAGAGAAACCGGCTCCCCGCTGAGCAGGGAGCCCACTGTGGGGCCCTATCCCAGGACCCTGGGATCATGGCCTGAATCAAAAGTAGGCCTTTAACCAACTGAGCCACCCAGGCATCTTATTTTCATGTGAAATTATCATCTATTTAGAAAATTCAAAGAAATTTACAAAAAAAGCTATGAGGACTAATAAATGAGTTTACAAGGTTGCAGAATACAAGGTCAATTCACAATTTACACTAGCAAAGACTAAAAATTAAAATTTTAAGAATGATAGCATCTATAATAGCATCAAATCATATTAGATATCTAAGAAAAAATTTGGTGAAATGTTTATCTATATAGTGATAATGATAAGACATTGCAGAGAGAAATTAAAGATCTCGGGGTGCCTGGCTGGCTCAGTCATAACAGCATAAAACATTTGATCTTGGGGCTGTGGAGCTCAAACTCACATTGCAGATAGAGTTTACTTAAAGAAAAAAAAAAAAAAAAGAGGGGGCACCTGGGTGGCTCAGTTGGTTAAGTGACTGCCTTCGGCTCAGGTCATGATCCCGGAGACCCAGGATGGAGTCCCACATCGGACTCCCTGCTCGGCGGGAAGACTGCTTCTCCCTCTCTCACTCCCCCGCCTGTGTTCCCTCCTCTCGCTGTGTTTCTCTCTGTCAAATAAATAAATAAAATCTTTAAAAAAAAAAAAAAGAGGAAAATCTAAAATAAATAGAGAGCTATAGCATAGGGCCAAAGATGTTGACTCTCCCCAAATTGATCTATAGCTTCAGTGTAACCACAATCAAAATCCTAGTAGGATTTTGTGAAGAAACTGACAAACTGATTCTAAATTAATATACACATACGAAGGACACAGAATATCCACATAACTTTGAAAAACAGCATATACGGGGCACCTGGGTGGCTCAGTCATTAAGTATCTGCCTTTCACTCAGGTCATGATCCCTGGGGTCCTTGGATCAAGCCCAACATTGGGTTCCCTCCTCAGTGTGCAGTCCGCCTCTCCCACATTCCTCCCCCTGCTTATGCTCTCTCTCTCAAATAAATAAATAAAATCTTTTTTAAATATTTAAGAATAGTTAGAAATAAAAAAAGCTTAGGGGCACCTGGGTGGCTCAGTCGTTCAGCGTCTGCCTTCAGCTCAGATCAGGATCAAGGAATGCCAGGATCTAAACCCTGCATCAGGCTCCCTGCTCTGTGGGAAAGTTTTCTCCTCCCTCTCTCATTCCCCCTTCTTGTATTCCCCCTCTTGCTATGTTTCTCTCTGTCAAATAAATAAATAAATCTTTTAAGAATTAATAAATAAGGGGTGTCTGGGTGGCTCAGTTGGTTAAGCGACTGCCTTCAGCTCAGGTCATGATCCTGGAGTCCCAGGATGGAGCCCCACATCGGGCTCCCTGCTCGGTGGGAAGCCTGCTTCTCCCTCCCTCTCTCACTCCCCCTACTTGTGTTCCCTCTATAGCTGTGTTTCTCTCTGTCAAATAAATAAATAAATCTAAAAAAAAAAAGAACTAATAAATAAATGGGTACCTGGGTGGCTCAGAGGGTTAGGCCTCTGCCTTCGGCTCAGGTCATGATCTCAGGGTCCTGGGATCAAGGCCCACATCAGGCTCTCTGTTCAGCGGGGAGTCTGCTTCTCTCTCTTTCTCTGCCTGCCAATCTACCTATTTGTGATCTCTCTCTGTCAAATAAATAAATAAAATATTTTTTTAAAATAATTAATAAATAATAAAAATTTAAAAATTAAAAAAATGATAATAGGGCGCCTGGGTGGCTCAGTGGGTTAAAGCCTCTGCCTTCGGCCCAGGTCATGATCTCAGGGTCCTGGAATTGAGTCCAACATCAGGCTCTCTGCTCAGCGGGGAACCTGCTTCCCTCTCTTTCTCTGCCTGCCTCTCTGCCTATTTGTGATTTCTCTCTGTGTCAAATAAATAAATAAATAAATAAATAAACAAACTCTTTAAAAAGAAATAGAATCTTTTGGGGCATCTGGTAGCTCAGTCAGTTAAGCGTCCAACTCTTGATCTGAGCCCAGGTCTTGATCTCAGGATCATGAGTTCAAGCCCCTTATTGGGCTCCATGCTGGGTGTGAAGCCTACTTAAAAAAATATATATACAGTCTTTAAAAATAAATAAGAGAACTATCATTTTACAGTTCACATTTGGTATAGAAAAAAATAAATGAACACTACACAGTCAAAAATAACAAATACAGGGGTACCTGGCTGGCTCAGTCAGTAGAGCATATGACTCTTGATATCAGGGTTGTAAGTTAGAGCCCCACATTGGGTACAAAGATTACTTTAAAAAAAAAATTGGGGGGTACCTTGGTGGCTCAGTTGGCTAAGCAACCAACTGTCAGTTTTGGCTCAGGTCATGATCTCAGGGTCCTGGGATGGAGCCCCATGTTGGGCTCCCTGCTCAATGGAGGGTCTGCTCCCCTTCTTCTTACCACCCTCAAATAAATAAATAAGTCTTTTTTTATTTTTTTTTAAAGATTGTATTTATTTGACAGAGAGAAACACAGCTAGAGAGAGAACACAAGCAGGGGGAGTGAGAGAGGGAGAAGCAGGCTTTCCGCGGAGCAGGGAGCCCAATGTGGGGCTTGATCCCGGGTCTCTGGGATTATGACCTGAGCCGAAGGCAGTCGCTTAACCAACTGAGCCACCCAGGCACCACCAATAAGTCCTTTTTTAAAATAACAAAATAGGGTGCCTGGGTGGCTCAGTTGTTAAGCACCTGCCTTCGGCTCAGGTCATAATCTCCGAGTCTCGGGATCAAGCCCCATATCAGGCTCCCTGCTTAGCAGGTAGCCTGCTTCTCCCTCTCTCACTCCCCCTGCTTGTGTTCCCTCTAGCTGTGTTTCTGTCAAATAAATAAATAAAATCTTTTTTTTTTAAGATTTTATTTATTTGACAGAGAGAAACACAGCCAGAGAGGGAACACAAGCAGGGGGACTGAGAGAGGGAGAAGCAGGCCTCCTGCTGAGCAGGGAGCCCAATATGGGACTCGATCCCGGGTCTCCGGGATCATGACCTGAGCTGAAGGCAGTTGCTTAACCAACTGAGCCACCCAGCCACCCAGTCCTTATTATCACAAACACACTATATTTAAATAAAATAAAGATTTTATTTAAAATCTTTAATCCATCAAAATCCTGGAAGAGAACATAGGCAGTAACCTCTTTGACATCGGCCACAGCAACTTCTTTCAAGACACGTCTCCAAAGGCAAAGCAGACAAAAGTGAAAATGAACTTCTGGGACTTCATCAAAATAAAAAGCTTCTGTACAGCAAAGGAAACAGTCAACAAAACAAAGAGGCAACCCACAGAATGGGAGAAGATATTTGCAAATGACACTACAGACAAAGGGCTGGTATCCAAGATCTATAAAGAACTACTCAAACTGAACACCCAAAAAGAAGATGAACACATCAAAAAATGG
>PITA01013699.1:0-56587 GCA_004023965.1 Spilogale gracilis | reverse complement strand
TGGTAGAATTCCCCAGGGAATCCGTCTGGGCCTGGACTCTTGTTTTTGGGGAGGTTTTTGATCACTGCTTCAATCTCATTACTAGATATAGGTCTATTCAGATTGTCAATGTCTTCCTGTTTCAGTCTTGGTAGTTTATAGGTTTCTAGGAATGTATCCATCTCTTCTAGGTTGTTAAACATATTGGCATATAATTGTTTTTTTTTTAATTGGTTTTCTTTTCTTTTCTATATATTTTTTTAATTTTATTTATTTGACAGAGAGAAACACAGCGAGAGAGGGAACACAAGCAGGAGGAGTGAGAGAGGGAGAAGCAGGCTTCCCACCGAGCAGGGAGCCCGATATGGGACTCGATCCCGGGTCTCCGGGATCATGACCTGAGCCGAAGGCAGTCGCTCAACCAACTGAGCCACCCAGGCGCCCCAAAACATATAATTGTTGATAGTAATTTTTGATGATTGTTTCTATTTCCTCAGTGTTAGTAGTGATCTCTCCCTTTTCATTCATGATTTTATTAATTTGGGTCTTCTCCCTTTTCTTTTGGATTAGTTTGGCGAATGGCTTATTGATCTTATTGATTCTTTCAAAGAACCAGCTTCTAGTTTCATTGATGCGTTCTATGTATCTCTAGTTTCTGATTTATTCATCTCTGCTCTATTCCTTATTATTTCCCGCCTTGTGTGGGGGGTTGGTTTAATTTTTTGTTGATTTTCCAGTTCTTTAAGGTGTAATGAGAGTTGGTGTATTCAGGATTTTTCAATTTTTTTGAGTGAGGCTTGGATGGTTATGAATTTCCCCCTTAGGACTGCCTTTGCTGTATCCCATAGGTTTTGGATTGATGTATTTTCATTCTCATTGGTTTCCATGAAGTGTTTCAGTTCTTCTTTGATTTCTTGGTTGATCCATATATTCTTGAGTAGGGTCATCTTTAGATTCCAAGTGTTTGATTTTCTCCTGACCTTTTTATGGTGGTTGAGTTCCAGTTTCACGGCATTGTGGTCAGAGAATATTCAGGGAATAATTTCAATCTTCTGGTATCGGTTGAGCCCTGATTTGTGACCTAGTATGTGGTCTATTCTGGAGAAAGTTCTATGTGCATTCGAGAAGAATGAGTATTCTGCTGTTTTGGGGTGAAATATTCTGAATATATCTATGAGATCCAGCTGGTCCAATGTGTCATTCAAGGCTCTTGATTCTTTGTTGATTTTCTGTTTAGATGATCTGTCCATTGCTGAGAGTGGTGTGTTAAGATCTCCTACAATTAATGTATTCACATCAATATGATTTTTTATTTTGTTTAACAGTTGGCTTATGTAGTTGGCTGCTCCCATATTGGGGGCATAATATTTACAATTGTTAGATCTTCTTGATGTATAGACCCTTTAAGAATGATGTAGTGTCCTTCTGTGTCTCTGACTATAGTCTTTAGACTAAAATCCAATTTGTCTGATATGAGAATCGCTACCCTGGCTTTTTTTTTGGGGTCCATTGGCATGAAAGATGGTCTTCCATCCCCTCACTTTCAATCTGGAAGTGTCTTAATATTCAAGATGAGTCTCTTGTAAACAGCATATGGATGGGTCCTGTCGTTTTATCCAGTCTGCAACCCTGTGTCTTTTTATTGGAGCATTTAGGCCGTTCACATTGAAAGTGATTATTGATAGATACGTTTGTATTGATATCATGTTGCCTTTGGAGTTCATGTTTCTATAGATTACCTCTGTAAATTTCTGTTTTGTGTTGCTCTTGGGCTCGTTTCTGTTCTATAGACCCCCTCTTAGCATTTCTTGTAGTGCTGGCTTGGTGGTTGCATAATCTTTTAGACCTTGGTGGTCTTGGAAGCTCTTTATTTCTCCTTCCATTTTGAAAGTCAACCTTGCTGGGTACATTATCCTTGGTTGCATATTTTTGTCATGTAACTTCCTGAATATGTCTTGCCAGCCCTTTCTTGCTTGCCAGGTTTCTGTGGAAAGGTCTGACGTTATTCTGATGGTCCTCCCTCTATAGGTAAGGGATCGCTTTCTCCTAGCTGTCCTTAAGACATATTCTTTGGTTTTATGATTCGAGAATTTTACTATTATGTGGCTGGAGGTTTCTCTGGCCTCATTGATCTTGGGGGGTGTCCTTTCTGCTTCTAGGACATGAACATTTGTTTTATTCCCCAGATTTGGGAAATTTTCTTCCATGATTTGTTCAACAATATCTTCTAGGCTTCTCTCTCTCTCAACTCCTTCGGGGATTCCAATAGTTCTGATATTGGAGTGTTTCATGGCATCATTTATTTCCCTTATTCTGTTTTCATGGGATTTTAGCTGTTTGCTCCAAGACTTCTCTTGCTTCTCCATCTTATTCCATCTGTCTTCTAAGTCACTGATACGATCTTCAGCTTCACTTACTCTGGCTGTTAGCATATTTAAATTAGATTGCATCTCATCTAAAGCCTTTCTAACCTCAGCTTTCACTTCTGTTATTGTGGCTTCTGCTTTGAGAGTAATGTTCTTTTCTAAATTAACCATTGCTTGGACTATTGCTGCCCTGAATTCCATTTCTGTCATATTGTTTATGTTCATTTCCAGTAATTCTGTGACCGAGGTTGCGGTCTCGGGGTTCTTCTTCTGTTGGATGTTCCTTCTCCGAGTCATTGTGGCGAGGAGTGGTTGAGAGGGTGTATAGCTAAATATATGAGCCACTATCTAGGTAGATTGGTCGTTGGAAGATTTTGGAGAAACCAGAATTCACCACCGAAATGGGAGGAGAAAGAAAAAAGAAGACGGAAGAGAGGAAGCAAGAAAAGACACCCCTGCCAGAGCGGGGCCCGGTGGTAGGATTTATATGGTACAAAACTGTTACAGGGTAAAGAAAAGGGTTATCAAGGGTAAATGAGGAGATCAAAAAGCGATGCCCAACCTATATGACCCCCAGGACCAGTATTTATATAATACAAAAGCAAATACAATTACACAGACACACTGACAGACTAGAATGGGAAGGTGAGGGTAGACACTCCTTGTGGGCAAGGAATGCGTTTCAGACGCTCCTGAGTTTGTCTTGTTATTATTGTTGGAGGAGCCCACTTTCAAAAGATATAGGGAGATTAGAACTGGTTGTGTATAGGGGTAGTATTGAATAGGGATGTGGGATTGACTTGAAGCTTATAACTACATGTACATGTAAAAGAGAGAATAAAGGAAAGAGGAGAGAAGAAAGGGAAAAACAGAGAAAGCAAACAGGGAAACAAGAGGCAACAACAAGAGCAGAAAATACAGGAGTGTGTTTGAAAAAATTTCAAGGTAAAAAAAAATGTTATGTGGTGTTGTATTGAGTATCACGTTGTGATATAAAGGGGGTTAAAAATTGAAAGAAGAAAAACCATGAAAATGTATTTGTGAGTTTAAAATGGAAGCTTTAAATGTAAAAATAGAATAAAGTTTAAAAAAGTAAATAAGGTGGAAAACTGTATCAATAAGTTCTAGGGCTTTTGATACTTGTAGTCAGTACCAGGAGTTTAATAAATCGCCTTTCCCCCGATTTGGGGTTTTGCAGTTTGAGTGTTGTCCTCCTGAGCTTCTGGCTTGCTTTCTGGGGGCGGGGCCTGTCACACTGTTTCAGTCCTTCTACCTGGACTGCGTCTCTCTGCCCCCTTGCTAGTGGCTGGTCTCCATGGTAACCAGGTTATCAGGTTACAATTCTCTGGTGGCAGAGCATTGTTCTTTTACGTCCTTTTTCAGCTGCTGAGGAGGTCAGGTCCATGCAAGATGTCTGCACCCTGACCTCCTTCCCAGAGAGAGCCTCTACACAGAGAAGGGCTCTTTCCCACCTCCCGGTTAGCAGCCTATCACAGCCTGGCACATGCTGAGGCTGGATTGATTTCTGCCCATGCCGCCGCTTGTCGCTTCACTCCCGCACCTCAAATCCACAACTCCTTTTGGATCGCGTGACCTTGTCTGTTCCCTGTGATCCGCGGCCTCTTTGGTCCCATGCAAGTCTGTAAAATCGCCTTCCCTGGGGGGTCCGCACAGGCCCACTGGGTGGAGAGAAGCGGGAGAGACAGGCCGCGGCGGAAAAATAGAATCCAAGGCTGCCACTCTCGCGGTGGTCTCGGCGGCGGAAAAAAAAAAAAAAGTCTCCTTGCCTTGCCGTGGGCTCTGCTGTGTTCCTGGTTCTGTCTCGCCCCAAATCAGCTGGTAATGTTCTGTTATTCCCCACTCACAGAGCACTTTCGTGTTGGGGTATTTGCTTTCAATGGTTCAGCTCTGCGGGCTTCCTCCCCCACACCCCTGTCTCTGGGGGCAAGTCTCCGGTCCCTCTCACTTGTTTCTACCTTTTTGCGGATGATCTTTGTCTCCCGTGGTGATCCAGAAGCATGAAATATCACATTTCAGGCTGATTTCATGGGTGCTCACAGTGGTCCTGTAGTGTTTTTTTTGCTGGAATTGAGCTCACTTCAGGGAACTCCCCGAAATGCAGTCACTTGGCCTTCCACCATCTTGTGTCCCCCCTACGTGTGAATCTTAACTATGTATTCATTGGAGTTTGGCAACCACACACATCTCTGAACCCAAACTCCTATATTCTGATCATTGATTATTTTATATATGACTTGCCCCTTCTTTCTAAGAAATACAGGATTTCTGACCTTCTGTGCTTTATTTTTTAGGTGCTTCTCTTTCACCCCCCAAAGAATAGCTCAGAATTATTCAAGAGATTGGATTATTTACTCAGTTATGGCACCTGAAATAAGCCTTGAAATAAATGGTAGTCTTCAGAGATAAGGTAAGCAAGAGATTTGTATTACACCAGGGAATAGAAACTGAAGAGGAGAAAAGAGCTTAATTTTGCTAATGAGCAGGGCACTTAGTATACAGATAAAAACAGGACAGAGAAAAACCCCACATGACAAGAATTTTCAAAAATGTTAAAAGAATGGAAGGTAGACACACAAACTATGAAAACACTGAGAAAAAGAACAAAAATATCCTGGAGAGTGAAGACAGTATCATGCTGAAGCTGATGATGGAGCATAATGGTGTAGTGGGTTTTGAGCTCTCCTTACACATCTGCCCATATGTATTATTTTCTTAATCTTCACAATAAATTTAGGAGGTAGATCTTAGTATCGCCATTTTACAGGAGTACATTGTAAATGAAAGAAGTCAAATGACTTCTTCAAAGAAACACAGCTTATGTGAGAGCCCATGACTCACATTCTGGTCCATGGGACTCAACAATCCACCCTCTTGTAATTGTCTTACCAGAACTATGTATCATGTGGGCATTTTTCTCCAGCAAGGGGAATGGCCTTTAAGCATGGAAGAACACAGATCCCACACTTGAAAGAGTAGAGGGTGTATATTTTCCCTAGCATAACCTGATCTCCCTGGCTCTGATCTAAAGATCAGATGCACCCCTAGTTGGGTTAGGTCCCATTCAATTGTATTCATAAAGAGTAACATCTACGTGCAGAAATCTACTATTCCAAAGAGATGAGAAAATGGTGGATGAATGTTTTATTTATTTTTTTATTTTTAAAAAGATTTTATTTATTTATTTGTCAGAGAGAGAGAGAAATCACAAGTAGGAGAGAGGCAGGCAGAGAGGAGGGAACAGGCTCCCTGCTGAGCAGAGAGCCTGATGTGGGCCTCAATTCCAGGACTCTGGGATCATGACCTGAGCTGAAGGTAAAGGCTTTAACCCACTGAGCCACCCAGGTGCCTGAATGCTTTATTTTTATGTAAAGTACTTTTCCCGAATTTATGAAGAAGCAATATTTTGTGATCTATCACCTAAATAATAGGTATTGTAACATAATTGTAAACATAATATATCGTCACATTGTTAAAAATCTCTCATCATCTACATGGCAACTCCAAGAATAGGAAAAGGGAAGGGATTTTCCCAAGACCCTACAGCAGCTGCTTGGTTGATTTAGATCCAAAAAACAGGTCTTTTTAACCAAGTTTTTGCGAGGTCAGTTGTTCTGTAATATATCCATACTGCTTGATCTCAAGGTAAAAACCCAAGCAATGGTTCTACAATTTACTTTACTGACAAGCAAATCCAGGAAAATAGATACATACCGAACTACCCATGAGCCAGGTAGAGTAGAAGGCGTATCTTTATAAATTTAAAGGATCCATTAGAGAAAGATAGAAATGAGAAAAGAAGTGGCTGGAAGTCAGCACAAACATTGCACGAAATTCAGCATTTTCCTTGATGCTTTAGGCTGATCTTCCCACCACTTTTCCTATAAAAGAGAAAAACAAATGTATGCTCAGTGCAATATCATTCGTATTCATGACAAAGGTTGGGAAAAAGTTTGACAGCGCAGAGTCCCTGAAATTGTTTGATTGACCGGTATCCACATTTATGATTTGGCAGAGGTTAATTAAATGTACTCAGAGATGACATCTGGACAAATTACAGAAAACATGAATCTTAAACAAATTTCAGCATTTTACCCAGACTTGACCTCCTGGTTTCAGTTGAGAGGAAATGCGCATACAGCCAGAAAAGGTTAAAGTGGCAAGAGAGATAATGGCAAAGGGACTCTAGTGTCTTAGTCCTCACAGGAGGTGTAAGAGGTTGAACCAAATATTCAGGCATTTGGTAGTTTATAGCAGGCCATGCATTCAGTCCTTAGTAATATGCATCCATTAAATCAAATCTCTCTTTACCCGACTGCCTTTCTTCTGGGAAAGTTTAGTTAATCAGATATGTTATGTAAGCAAGTAGGCACATATTAATGTATTAATTTCATTCTATGCGCCTGACCCTGTTATTATTAATAGGAGTTATATAATCCCTGTGCTTAGGCATTTTACAACAAGGTTGAGTGAAATTAAGACATCCACAGAAGAAACTCTAATAGGAGAAAAGGAAGACAGCGGTGAGGAGTGAGAGACTTTTATCTGGCTTAAACAAGGGTTATAATTTCTTTGGTTTTTGGGTAATAAGTTAAACTAAAAGATTGAATAAATTTTTAGTAATTATAAACTGATCCCTTGGGAAGGCTAAAATCTATAGCATCTGTTCTGTTCCTTATAAACATGTAAATTCAATACATATGGGTCCTTGATGGAATCTTCCTATATAAAGTTTGACTAGTCTGCATTCTATTTCAATGGCTCCTTGTCATTAAAATAAAGGAGGAATGAATGGGGGTTGCTGAGGGTCTCAGATAGTTAAGCATCTGCCTTCAGCTCAGGTCATGGTCTCCAGTTCCTGAGAAGCTCCTGAGATCGAGCCCCACATGGGCTTCTAGCTGCTTCTCCCTCTCCCTCTGCCTCTCTCCCTGCTTGTGCTCTCTCTGTCTCTCTCTCAAATGAATAAATAAAACTCTAAAAAAAAAAAAGAGGAATGAATGGAAATTGGTACCTTAGTAACATATAATCTAGTATAAAAGAAAATATCTGAAAATAATATTTTATTGATGATAGATTTTCTCCAAGCTTTTCACATTTCTGATTTTGATGAGTATGATACTTACACCATCACCTTACAGAAGGCGCATTTATTGCCGTATGTCTGGCCGTCAGAGCCACAGTGGGGGTTAGATTCCCGAGTGCAGTAGACCTTGGGATCCCGGAACTCGCCACAGTCAATCTACCAATGTAAGCACAGTGACACTGACATTAGTGCATTCTAGTCTACAGGACTATCCCGCAGAACAGAAGCTTCGGACAGCAAGCTTAAACACACACACTCTTCTGATGTAAAGCTTCCTGAAACAGAAAAATTATTTTCCTTATCTGTTTAATTAGAACCTATTAAACATAAATGAGACTTTCCTTGAGACACAGGAAACCCATTTCTGTAGTTATGGTGCTCAGGAATAGGTTAATGATGTAAGGCAGATGCTTACTCCTTATATAAGGAGTGAGGCAAATACTTTCGCTATGACTTTTGCTCCAACACTTAATTATTCGGAGAGTAGTTTTTCCACTTTAAACATTGCTTGTTTTTTCTTTTCTTCCTTCCTTTCACTCCCCCTGCTTGTGTTCCCTCTCTCACTGTGTTTCTCTCTGTGAGAGAGGGAGAAGCAGGCTTCCCACCAAGCAGGGAGCCCGATGTGGGGCTTGATCCCAGGTCTCTGGGATCATGACCTGGGCCCAAGGCAGATGCCCAACAACTGAGGCACTCAAGTACCCCATAGTCTGGAGTTTTAAGATTCTTTTCAATTCAGTGTCAATTGAGTAAATACTTGGTATGCAAATGGCATTTGAGTCATTTTATTCCAGAGTACAGGTAATATGCAATAGGTAAAACAGAACTCTCCGAAATGTCAGCTGTGTGGGATAAAGTGACATTTAAACATGAACACAGGGACCATATTTCACTGCATCTTAGTTCCATTAAAACGACACTGTCTTGTGTTTATTAATTGATTCATAATGTTTAAACTACTCTTATATGGATTAGCTGAGCTGAGTCTCACAATAACCTAAGATATACAGTGAATGATGTTATATTAACTAGTTTACAGATGTGAATGTGATCCTCAGGAAAATTACGTGGCTCACCAATGCCACACAGCCAGACACCACGGAAACCACTGCTTGAACGTACTCCTTCTCATGGCTGGTCTGGAATTTCCAACAGTCTACTATGGCTGATTTCCAACACATCGTCATTGAGAGAAATAAAGATCAACTGTCACGATGCACCCTAAACCACACTTAAGAGTCACAACATGTAGACTTCATTAAAATACCTTATTAGAGACATGCTTGGGCATAGGTGAGTTTAATCATTTGCTCAAGATATTAGTAAACCATTATATATTGACAGAGTCCTCTGAAGGTTTGCATGGAGAAATGCTCAGCAAGGGAATCACACAGCTGAGTTTGAAAATATTATCACATGTATCAGGTTCAAGGCACCTGAGACTATTAACTATGGAGTCTTGTTGAAATTTGGCACTTGTGCTGCTGAGGTTGGGCAGTATGGTACTTATCAGGGATCTTAGGGCCTGGCTGTGAGACGATGGGCTTCTCCTAGTCCCACCTAAAGTCCTACTTTTCCCCACAGCTCTTAAAGGTAACTCCATCCTCTTATACTGCCTCCCAGACAGTGATCTCTCCTTTAGGTCTCAAAAGAGGAAAAAGCCTGGAAAATCTCTGGGGCCTTTTCAATCATAGGATAATTGTCTCAAAAGCTAATGTATTTTATACATAAGTCATTGATGTACACATTTGCAGCTTTGTGCTTGAGTCAAGAAAGGACCATAAACCCCCAAATCATCACTAATATTTTCTTTCATTCCACAAAGACCCAATGGGTAACTACTATTTGGAGGTCACAGTGCTGAGTGATGGTGATACAGAGAGAAATCAGTTAGAAACACTGTGTCAATAAGCTCACCAGCTCACTTGCATTAGGGAAGCAGAGAAGCAGTTAACTAGGACGCCTGGGTGGCTCAGTCAGTTTAAGCTGTCTGCCTTCAGCTCAGGTCGTGATCCCAGGGTCCTGGGATCGAGTCCTACATCGGGCTACCTGCTCAGCAGGGAGCCTGCTTCACCCTCTGCCTGCCCCCCACCCTGCTTGTGCACTCGCTCTCTCTCTCTTTCTCTCTGATAAATAAATAAATAAAATCTTAAAAAAGAAGATGCAGATAGCCATAGCACGACGTGTGATCAAGGCTACCGCGGGCCAGGCATAGACAGTGCAGAAGCTGAGGACAGGGCATCTCGGTCAATGAGAAAAGGAAAAAACAAAGTCTCTGACATGAAAGAGATGCCCCCTTAAGACACTCTTCCCTGGCAGTTGGCCCTCTGGCTTGCCAGCCAGCCTCTTCTCTCCTTCAGAAGGCAGGTATGAAAGAGGCAGTTGGGGAAGGTTCGCTGTTGAGTGTCTAGATGCCGCTTCCCTCCCCAAGCCCACCTATCCCCTTCCTCTGCCCCCCCGGGAGTGACTCAGAAGAATACAAGATTTCAACAGTAAAAACCCAAACAATCAAATGGCATATGAACAGACTTCTTCAGAACACAGACACACGTCGCATTTTCTGATTGTCCAGGGCTCCGGGGATCCCGGAAGGGAGCTGAGGAATCCTGTTACAGAATCTGTTCCACCAAACACCGCTAACTAGCTGTGTCACCCTGGATGAAGTACTCAAAGCCTCAATTTGCTCACTAGAGACTTGGAAAAAAATAAGTTTCTATGCTTCATTCCAAACATTGTTATGAGGATCAAAGGTGGTCATAGAAGAATTGCAGGAAGTTAGGGTAGAATATTTGAAACAGCTCTGGGCAAGGAGTATGGAAAATAAACCTCCGACTGCAGGTTTGCTTGAACTGTACCATCCGACTAGACAGTCTTTGAGGACACTTCTACCTTTGATGGTTTAAGCTTGAGCAGTGAGTGACCTCTCTCAATGAAGTGGCTTAAATAAAGCTAGGTCCTTAGTTTTTTGACTGGGTAGGGAAACAACAATTTTTCCCCAAATGCTTCCTCTTTTACATCGTGAGGACCCTCTTCACTCCACGTATGTGAAATTTTAGCATGGTGACTGAGGACAGAAAAGGACCACTCTCTGAGAGCCCCGGAGGACAGGGAAGGTGAAGGATGCTATAGAAACAGAAGCAGTAAATGACAGATTTTCAATGAACCCTAGGAAACACTAAACATCCAATCTGGAATCCCAAGCTGAAGAAAGAAAAGCAACTTGTGTGTTAATGAGAAAACTGGGGTTAAATTCCATTTGTTTTAAATCTCTGTGTAAAGACCTTATCATATTTTACTACTTCATGGAATATGGAATGTTTGTTTGGATCTCATGTCCTTTCTCTGTTTTGATATTTAACATAGCCTCTGCTACCATATACATTTAAACATAAGAGTAGATCAATTTTAAGATTTATAATAACATGTAGCAATACAAACACGTGTGCCTTACTAGGACACAAGTGCACATATGCACGCGCACACACACAACACACCGACAGTCAATCCTAAGGCATCATCTATTGTGAGATGCATCTCAATTTCCAAGATGCTAAAATTTGGAAGAAAAAAAAAAAGAAGTCTTATGCAAGTGGTCTGTATATTACGGTTGGGAAATATTTTTCAGCTCCTTTGCCAGCTTCAGTTAGTTGGCAGTAGTGTCTGGGAACTTTTGATGCTACGAGCTCTTGAGCACAAGCAGGCGAGCCAGGAACCAAGGCCAAAGTCAAGCAAACACGTTTGGTATAGACACAGGCTCAGGATTGGCAGAACAAACCACTTGTTCGTGTTGTCTTTTGGTAGAATAAGAAAACTGGGAAAAAAGGTGGTGGATTAATTTGGAAAAAAAGAATCAGCCAAATAAAGAAGGGAACTTGTGCCTATTCCAATTTTCAGCCTCAGTGGTATTTAACTTGAGTGAATCTGTATGTACTCAGCCCAAGACCCTGAATAAGCTTGTTTTCTAAGCAAGAAATAAGAGCCTCTGGCTTAATGTCTCCTTTAGAAGCTGCTCATGATTGATCACTACGTCATCTTTCTATAGTTTCCAAATACTCCCACATAGTTTATGTAACTTAAATCTAATTATACGAGGTGAATAATATTATTCCTTTTCTATAGCTGTGGGGATTACGGCTTAGGAAAGCTGAGTAACTTGCCCAGGATCACAGTGAAATCAGTGACCAAGCTTTAGTGCTATCACAGATTCATCCCATTTTTATTTATATTCATTTCACTTTAACAAAAATCTGAGAATGGGCATTTAGGCTCTTTAAAATCAAAAACAGTATACTCAAGGAGACATTGTAGTTAAGAAAGCAAATTACTTCCAATTTCTTGTTCATTGTTTCTGCTCTTTCACCCACAGCCAACTTCTGTTTGCGGGGGGGGGGGGGGAGCGGTGGGGACGACACCGGTGAAAGGCCACCCAGGTCTGAAGAACAGATAAAAAAAACATACACTGACCTGTCCTCCTTGACCGAAGACACCTGAAAAAAAAAAAGCACAAAATTCAAACAATGTCATCTATGAATGTGCAAAGAGCAGGATTTGCAAAATTAGGATACCCCCACGCTGGGAATGATGACTTTTCTTGGTTCTTGTTCACCTAAACAAGTCACGGCGTGGTAGTTTTATTGTTTACACCTGTTCACCTCTCAGGGAGCAACAGAAACTTCAAAAGTGATATAAGGACATGGACTGTGATGGGTAATGTTTCTTGGAGGTTTGGGGGAAAGTTAGAGGAAATAGTTTAAGGATCTGGAGAGTCACGTGACCATCCTGGTTGGGTTGCAAATTTACTATGGGGGTGACTAGGTCCTCTCTGGCTTTGTGATAGAGAAATTGGGTTGGAAAGTTTCCTTTCACTTTGATATTCCAGGGTTTAGAGCATGCAGACCCTCCCCTTTGTCCCACACAGCTGGGGAAGATGCTATATTTGTTGTTTGTTCTATGAGCCCCAAATCGCTCTTCCGCCCTTTATACTGAACCAGATTTAAAAGTTTGGCTCAAATATAGACTCGTAAGGACAAACTCATTTTCTTCTCTGTGACTTATTTCTCTTGCTACATCTTTCTAAATTCCTGAAAGTGGAAGAAAGTCCTCCATAAATACAGTCTTGGTTCTCTCTCTCTCTCTCTCCCTCCATTTTTAGAATTATGTATATGATATTAAGTTGTGGCTAATTAGCTCAGTGGTTTAAAATATTGATATGATAAAAGTCTCGTGTTGAATACCGGTATGAGCTATTGAATCTTGATCTGGCCATGACTGCAGTGCTCCTCACGGCAACACTTTTCACATGTAAGCCCAAGGGCGCTTTGAGGACAGAATCGCACGGGTGCTGTCCTTCTCTAGTTCTGGCCTATGCTTGCAGAACACCTGGAAATACCTCAGCTTCATTCTCTACTCAAGGGAACAGGAGAGACAGGGCTTATTACACTGGAGGTGCACGTGTGGTGAGCACAGTGGGGTATATGCACTTGGCGAGTGCACGCACTATGTTGTACACCTGAAAGTAATGTAACACTTGGTGTCAACTATAGTTCAACAAAAAAAGAGGATTTCTCCACTAAAAAAAAAAAAAAGTGCACAATTTTAACAACAATCAAAAGAAATACAGATTCTTAGGACAGTCACTCAAAAATTCCACTTATAAGGTCAAATAGGACCTGGGGCACCTGGGTGGCTCAGTTGGCTAAGCATCTGAGCCTTAGTTTGGCTCAGGACATAATCTCAGGGTCAGCAGACTGAGCCCCGCCTAGGGTTTCACACTCAGTGATGAGTTTCCTTGAGATTCTCTCCCTCCATCCACTTTGCCCACCGCCTGCCTTGCCTCTTGCTCTCATGTACTCTCTCTCTCTCTCTCTCTCTCAATCATTTTTAAAAAAGAAAAAGATCAAATAGGGCCTGGAAGCCTCTATTTCTACACTCAGTTCAAGTGATTTTTATGAAAATACATTGTTACAACTTTTAGTCATTTCTCCTAAATCTTTGATCAGAAGAGGAGGGATTTTGCCCAAAGTCTCATAGGTAAGAAATATGAAATAAGAAGCAGAATTAATATCTATAATGTCTGAGTACAATCTAGTATTTTTATCATTAAACTTTAATAATGGCAATATTATAGACATTTATTGAGCTCTTCCTCTGTGCCATCCACTATGTTAAGTACTTTGTATGCAATTTCTCATTTAACCCCCCATATAGGGCTAGTCTTTTTATACCTCCATTTTTACAGATAGGGAAAATGAAAGGAAAAAGGTTATCACACAGTTATAAAATGGAAGTACCAGAACTTAAATTTGTTTCTGTTGGTCTCAACATTAAGGTTCTTAGGAACTGTGCTTTCCCAAATACTGACATGTCTGTGAAGTATCCTGTCTTATATTAATATTTGGTATTGGTCAACCAGATCTGATTAGAATATCCATTAGCTTTTGTAAGGAGAAGCAATAAGAGGATATCAGTTAATTTCTGAGACTATATTTGCAAGTAAGATTGTTTTTTATTTATTTGTTTGAGAGAGAGTGCACACAAGTCCATGAGTGGGGTTGGGTGGGGGTGGGAGGAGCAGAGGGAGAGGGTGAGAGAGAATCTAAGCGTGCAGAACCTGATCTCATGACCGTGAGATCATAACCTGAGCTGAAATCAAGAGTCGGATGCTTTACTGACTGGGCCACCAGGGGCCCCTTAATGTTATTTTATTTTAATGTTAGTTACAGATCTATTTTTTATGGCACGCCAGCAGCTGACTGAACCACTCATTCAAGTTACCTGGTTTTAGCAGTCAAACTCATTCCATAATATCACAGAAAACATTTCTCCAATTTAAAAAAAGATATTTTCAATTGTATTTGTTTATGTAAATATGACCAGTTCCCTCTGCATCTGCTCATTTCAATGAAAAATTCTTGTTTTTACACGTCCAGCCATTTAAAAGCTCTGATGGCAGCAAAATTCAACTACTTTTATCATAAGTGCTATGTCAGATGTGGAAGTTCCCAGGACACTATCTCATTTCCAGCATTCTATAAATGAGAGAAGATCTCGAAATGCTGTGCTGTTTCTGCAGGTGACCCGGGTCATTAGTGGAAGAGGTGGGCCTGGGAGCTGGGTCTAGAGTCTCTAACGTGTGCATTGTCCTCTGCGACAGGGAAGAGTAGAATAATAAAGAAGGAAAGAAATAGGTACAGTGAACCTATGGATTCAAATGATCCTGTGATAAAAAATATCAGATTGAACTGTAATTATCCTTTAAACAACCTGAATTGATAGAATATATGGCTCATTGCTCACTAAAGTGGCCAAAGATATTTCCCGACTTGAAGAATTAATTTTCCACCAGCATGTATGTTTTGGCATTTTAAGACTCTAACTTTCCTAAAGCATTCTCTGAGTTGCCTTTTTCCTCCTTGTTTCAATTTCAGTTATTTGAATTCCAATGATAAGAATAATGTGGACAGGAAGTCTTTCTTTTGTCTGGAGGCCAAATTAGTAGTCACAACAATCACTCATCCTCCAGACTATTCTGTGGAACAAGCATCTGTAATGTTCTGAGGTCCTGGATTCAAATCCTAAATTCTACTTCCTCATTACAAGTCCTTTGCCAATTTTCTTTAGTTCTTTACACCACAGGTTTTTCTTCTATGTCGAGTATAAATATGAATACATTGCCAAGTGCTTGGAGATGATGCAGCCCTCAGTACATGCCTAGAATATAGTATGTACTCAACAAAAAATTATTTTTATCATTACCATCAGCATTCTCATCATCATAATCATTATCACCATTACAGTGATCTCAGAATTGTCCTTTAAAATCAAAACTGTTAGGATTTAAAAATATGGTAGATAAATACCCTCATTTCCAGGTTAGTGTGCATACTGGGTTATAATTTTGTTGGAAAAAATGAACTCACCTGAGAAAGTGCTGAGAAGAGCCAGAGAGAGGAGCAGGAAGACACACAATATTTTCATGGTGCCAGTTAGCTCACTCAGATCAAGGCTCCTTTGTCCAACTCAGGTTCTGTGTCAAGACACTTCCCAGGGTACTAAAATGCACACTGGGACATATATATAGGCATGATCAAAGGATATGGGATCTCCACCTTCTTTATAAATCATATTCTAAAACCATATGCAAATCTACACAATTTAGGCATTTATTGGGACCTCTTACCAACTTAAAGAAATGTTTCATGCTCTCATCATTCCTAAAAATTAGAACAATTACGTGAGTTGCACCTTAGATCTTATTAATGGAGAATGTCATTTTCTACCTGTAGTCTACGTTTTCCTAACAGCCAATATATCCTCCCTTCTCTTCCCTCTAAGGTTTTGCTACATTAAAGCGATGATTCACTGGTGGAACCCGCTTCATGCCTACGTCTCTTTCAGACAGGTCCTACATGTCTGTGGTCCGGATGAGTAACCACCAGGGAATGGAATCTAGGGTGTAACTTGGATGTTCAAAGTCCACGTCATCCGAGGTGTACCTCGAAGAAATAGGTATTCTACATTGTCACCAGAACTGCATTAGCAAAAGCATTTTCTGGGGAGGAATCAGCCTGTAAAGTTTAAAAATCATTACTATAGTCAAATGTCAGTGATTTTCAATTTTTTTTAATTTATTTTTTATTATGTTCAGTTAGACAACATAGAGTGTATTATAGATGATTTTCAATTCTGAAGTCAAAATGAACAAGGGAGTTAATATATTTCTTATTTGTAAAAAATTATTTTTATCCATTCATTAATCGATGGTGTTGCATGGAAGTATTGAATCCTTATATTGTACACCTAAAACTAACATTACATTGTATGTTAACTAACTGGAATTTAAATAAAAAGTTAAATTATTTTTAAAAGTTACCGAATTGAGGAATATTTAAAATAAGGAACATAAACTCTTTTCCTTTTCTCTGTAAAGTACAAAAAGTAGTACTAATAAAACTTTTTGTTTTAGCTCCTTGAAAATATATAGTTCATATACATAGATGAATCCCATTAACTAGCATGGCCAACTCATTTGCAAGCGAGATCAAAGAGTGGGCGGTCCACAGCTTTCTATCGGAAACAACAACAGAACTAAACAGTGGTTTTAGTGATAGTGAGAAAGTCTGTCTCAAATCACAAACAGCGACTTCAAATACCGTGAAGCAAAATAAAGCACTTTATTTTTTTATTTTATTTTATTTTTTTAAAGATCTTATTTATTTGACAGAGAGAAACACAGCCAGAGAGGGAACACAAGCAGGGGGAGTGAGAGAGGGAGAAGCAGTCTTCCCGCCCAGCGGGGAGCCCGATGTGGGACTCGATCCCGGGCCCCGGACCATGACCTGAACCGAAGACAGTCGCTTAACCAACTGAGCCACCCAGGCGCCCCAATATAGCACTTTAAAGTGTTGGAAGAACATGCAAAATGTGCCCAGTTTAAACACTCCTATGTGGACTCTAAAAAACCAAAACAGATGAAAAAACAAACAAAAAGCAGAACTGGGCCTATAAATATAGAGAAATTGATGGCTGCCAGTGGGAAGCGGGGCGGGAAGTGGAACAAAATGGCTGAAGGTGCGTGGGAGTTACAGGCTTCCAGTGATGGATGAGTGAGGCACAGGAATAAGGGGCACAGAGGAGGGCATACAGTCGATGACATCGTGACAGCATTGCATGGTGACAGACTCCAGTGGTGAAGGCAGTGTAAGGTGTAGAGAGGCTGAGTCACCCTTTTGTATACCTGAAACTAAGGAACACTGTATGTCAACTACAGTCAAATAAAAAAATCAAAAGAATAAAAAAACCACAAGTGATTAATGTGTTGTACGTACAGATAACTCAGAAATTACACTTCTAAACAATGGGCTTCATTACTTTGAGAAAATGTATATGCAATTTAGATCTTGTTCCTTTTATTTCAGGATATTTCTTTTCTTTCTGGAAATTTACATATTTTTAGGAATATTAATTTGATTCACCTCAGAATTTAGAATATGTTTTCTGTCTCTGGAGAATGGCAAATATATTACATTGAATTTCGTAATGAAATAAAATATTGCTGTTTAATAAAAAAATGAAGCATGACTGTAGTAAGCATAATTATTTTCTTTTAACTGCTTCTCTGACAATTTTAAAAGATGTGAACTTGAAGGGTAGAGGAAATGGTGGGGGGGTGAGGAATATAGGTAGGAAAGAGAGGAAAGGAGTAAGAAGGGAGAAAGAGCACATGGTTGGAGAGTATTCACTATTTTCTTTCTTTTTAAAGATTTTATTTATTTATTTGACAGAGAGAGAGAGAGAGAGAGAGAGAGAGAGAGAGAGAGAGAGAGAACAAGCAGGGGAGGTGGCAGGCAGAGAGAAGCAGTCTCCCCGCTGAACAAGGTGCTGAATATGGGCCTCAATCCCAGGAGCTGGGATCGTGACCTGAGTGAAAGGCAGATGCTTAACTGACTGAGCCACTCAGGTGCCCCAGAGTATTCATTATTTTCATTCTAAGGATTGTGGTGTAATACACACGTAAACACATACATGCTCACATATACATTATCTTGAAGTCCTTTGCAGAAGATTGTGGGTCAGGTGGCTCACTAAAAGTTTTGAAGACAACTAATGAACAACCTTACCAGCTGTATTTAAATTTTTATTGAACACTTCATGGAAAGAAATTTTGTCGCTTTCAAATAGTTATAGCAATTAATATGTGCTCAGGAAATGTTTTGATATATAACTGAGATTGAAATGATCTTTAACTGACAAGACGAATGCATTCTGCTATTATTGTGACATGAAGAAAAGAACAATAAAAATAAAATTTCATTCTCTGACACTGAAATCTTAGCTTATATAAAATTGAATCCACTCTACTCAGTATATTTGGTCTAAAGTTCATTAATGTTTTACCAGAAGAAAATAAGAAAATAGATTTTATAATTAAGTATTATCTTCAAGGACATTTACTTCAATCTCCCACTGAATACAAAATTCAAGCTAACGTTCTCCTAAGAGAAGTACATAGTACTTTTATACTTACTGGTTCTGGGATGGGTAGGAAAGAGATAGAGTTTGATTCCAGATAGACGCAGAATGTGCATTCCACTCTGCCATGAACCGTATGATTTGAGAGATGTTAACTAACCTTTCTGAATCTTAATATTTTTTTTAATAACATGGCTTTCTATGTTCTTTTTGTGCATCTTATACTTATTTCATTCGCTTTCTTGGCACAGAAACACCTTTAGTGTTTTGTCAAAAATTTGCATTGTGTCAAAATTGTTTAGGCTTGAGTCTGTCATCCTATCAGCGATCTCTTTCAACTTTGTGTCGACTACAAATCTAGCAAATGTTTTCTCAATCCTTGTCAGAAGCATTGACAAAGTGTTGAACAAAACAGGGTTGAAGATATTTCACCAACCTCTCTCAACCAGTTTACTGAATCAATGTTCATGTTTTTGGCATGGTAGCAAGCTCGTACCCTTATGAAATACAGTGAGGTATACCAGGCATGACTTGCTTTTAAGGAATCTATGGACACTCCTGGTCATCTTCACCTTCTTTCCTAAATGCTCATATTATCACATTTCCTGCTCCTCCCATCACAGATTCAGTACCACTTTCAAAATAAGTTCTTCATGGTTTCTCATTTATTTGCATTACACTTGTATTTTCCGAACTTAAGTCATGAGGTTGCTTTTGCCTGGGATGTTCTTTTCTCTAATTGCGACATGTTTAAATTCTACGTATCATACAATGAGAAGTCCAAGTCATAATACTCGTCACAGAACATTCCTTTCTTTCTCTCTCTCTTTCTCTCTCTCTCTTTCTCTCTTTCTTTCTTTCTCTCTCTCTCTTTCTTTCTTTTCTATCTTTCTGAGCACGAGCAGAAGTAGGTAGGGGTAGATGGAGAAGAAGAGAGAGAATTTCAAGCAGGCTCCAAGCATAGCACAGGGCCTCACGTGGGGCTTGATCTCATGACCCTGAGCTGAAATCAAGAGTTACACTGAACTGACTGAGCCACTCAGGTGCCTCTCACAGAACATATCTTAATCCTCCAAGGTAAACACCCTAAACTGGTAGCGTGAAGATCGACTCTGATTTATTGATGTATTTTATATGTATTTTAATGGCTTTACATTTTTTTAATTAGTCCACAGCTTTTAAAATCTGAATACCTAACAAAATGTTAAACATGAGATTTCTGAAACTTTTGGGGCCGTTCATTACCGGGGCCAAGTCAGCTGAAGTTTCGGGGTAACTGCACGTGTCGTTGGTTCACTCCTTCTCCTTACTTGTTGCTGGCTCTAGAAGGCATCTGAGTTTGAGAATCATGTCCTTTGACTGGAAAACTACTTATTTTCTGAATTCTCTTGACACATATCTTTACTTCTCTTGTCAAACCATTCTACTTCGTAAAATTATGCTCATCTGACATCTCTATTTGTCTAGATGCTCCTTATGAACAGAATCTGTATCTTTTTAGTCTTCTAGCCTCCAAATCTTTGTCTCGTATTTAGCAATCATACCGAATTTATTCAAAATACAAATAAGATTTATTTTTGAAAAAATTAGCATTATTTGCTCATCAGAGATCATTATTTACCTGTAAGCCAACATTTTCCAAAATCTATCCTCTTCCTTCTTTTACACATATAGATGATTGCTCTCTAGTTTCCCATAATTTCTATCACTTCTTTGATTTCCTAGATGTATTTCAACAGGACTATAACTCACTTATAAACCCCTATATACTTACCTGCTTCCTAATAAGATAGAGGGACTATATCCTAATACTCACTGACTCTCATGCAAGAACACAAAGACCGCCAGTCACATAACTGGTAGGCAGATTCTGTGAGCTCTCAATCCTTGAGTGGCAATGGTCTATTCAATTCATATCACTTCCAGTCACAGCCTTTGCCCCATCATCCACACTCCCTTCATATCCCGTTTCATTATGACCAAGGTTATTAGGCTTTTAAAAAAAGAGTTTATTTATTGATTTGAGAGAGAGAGAGAGAGAGCACAAGCAGGGGGAGTGAGAGAGGGAGAAACAGACTCCCAGCTGAGCAGGGAACCCAATGCAGGGCTCAATCCCAGGACCCGGGATCATGACCTGAGCTGAAGGCAGATGCTTAACTGACTGAGCCACCCAGGCGCCTGAGCTATTATGTTTTTTATATTACTTTAACCCCAATATAAATCAAACTAAGTCATCAAGTACACTTTTAGAGGTTAACTGATGTTATGAATCTTAGTATAGCATTAGGAAAAGCTCATTCAAAGATTTCTGTCTTCCTGATTTTCTTTCTTTTTCATGTTTTTGTATATTTCTTCATGAATTCACTTTTACGGTTGAATTTTGCTGTGTTTTCCTATTAAGCCTCCTCAAATGTCTTATTTTTAAACTTAAGTGTTACAGCTCCACATAAATTTGGATAAGATTCAAGAAGAGATTACCACAGCATAAATTTAGGAATGCTATGGAAGGGTGACACCATTCCTTAGGCAGCCTAAAAAAAGGTCAGGGTCGCCTTGTTTCCTTCTTTGACAAGGTAACGAGACTGGTAGATGCGGGCACAGAGTACACACAGTGGACTGAACGATGGCAAGGGGTGAGACAGTCTCTCAGGCTATAATTGTGAAGCGACAGAGAATTAGGAGTCAACTCCTTTAACTGGTTCAACAACAGAACGAGAAGGCGCTGATGGGTGAATTAACACACCTGGGTAAAACAGAGTACTGGCCCAGTCAGTACTTTCCTAACTAACTTCAGTGAAGATGTAGAAAGCACGCTTTAAATATGAAGCCACCTATTATCCTCTTCTTTTGTGGTTCATTTCCTTGACTCAATAGAGAACACTTCATCTTGTTCATTTGGGCCGGTCATTACTGTATCACCTTCATTGACTGTATCAAAGTTATCCGTTAAACTGTTCAAGCTGTGAGGGCGGGAGACCACCCTTGTGGGCATTCATCTCTCTCTTCTTAGAACTTCTGTACATCTGTTCCACGGAAACTGGTACTAGATTTCTATGTTATGTAATTGACGGCTGAGTCTTGTTCTGCAGCTTTGTCTATAGCACGAGGTCATAATGATCTTGAAAGCAAGACAGGCTTTTATCTTATTCTCCTTCAAATTCTCCTACTGATATTTTTTGAATGAAAAATCACCAACAGTTTTCATCTTTACTTGTATTCTTTACTTATTAACCTTTTGGTTCTTTTATCTAAATGGCCTTCTCATTTTCTGTGACACTCTTTTTTTTTTAATGTCCTGCATCTAGAGATTTGATCTAGACAGCCTGACGCTTAATAATCAGTTCTTCACAGATTAATTAATTAATTAACTAAAAAATATTTTGTTTATTTACTTGAGAGAAAGAGCACTCGAGCGAGAGAGCATGAACACAGGGAGCAACAGGTAAAGGGAGCTGGAGAAACAGACTTCTCACTGAGCAGAGAGCCCATTGTGACCCTGAGATCATGACCTGAGCCAAAGGCAGATGCTTAACCCAGTGAGCCCCCCAGGCATCCTGCCACTCTTTGAAGTTGAGGTTCCTTAATGGTTTCTATTGATTTGTTTGGTTTTGCTCCCTCTGTCTTCTCACAGCGATTTGTGTCCTGAATATAGTGCCTGCAATGTTGTGTTAATTTCAGGAGCTCACACTTTAGCAAGTAAAATACATATAATCCAGTTCAAGTTTCAGGTAGGAACATTCTAGAAAATACCGTGCCATGAGTGCATAAAGATCCAATTAATTTTTCTAAGACAGGATCATCGAGAAAGGCTCATTAAAAAAAAAAAAAGACACACTTGCTCAACCATGAGTTTTGAAGGATAATTAAGAGTTCTGGGCAAAGTAAGACTAGGTGGAAGGATGCTGCAGAAGAGGAGGACACAGGTAGGGGTACAACTGAACTACAATCCAGGCAAGCACACTCTAGTGTGGGAAGACTGTTGACGACATAAACTCCAAATAGCTCTGCTGGCTGAAACACAGGCTCTGCGATCAAGACAGTTGAAGGGCACTGGAATTGGGGTCAGGACCAAGTAGTTCCTGGAATGTCATGGTGTTTTCAGAGTGTGCAGAGGCCCAACGGGATTTAGAACTAGCTCTGAATCACACTGACTTTTCCTACCACCCTGAATTGAAACATTCACTTACCACCTGGAAAACAAGCTGCGGTGAATTGCACATTGGTAACAATGGAAAAAAAGAAACAGTTTCAGCCCAACTAAATGTCTGGCTATACCTGTTCCCTTTGAAGTTTAATTATAACCATCAGAAGAAGCTTCTTAAATGTTTGGTAACAGTACAAATGAAGGTAAAGTTCACCCAAGTCTTAAAATAACAAGGATGTAGTGTTGCCTGGGTCAGGTGAGTTACTTCAAAATCATTATTCGGTTTGCCTTAAATTTGAGGGGAAAGCTTCTGCAAGATTTTTATTTCTAAATTCTGTAATCCCATTATTTCCATTATCTGCATTCTCTCCCAAGACTATCAATTCAGGGGAGAAGGGGCAGCTAGCCTAGGGAAAAATAAGCAGGATTGCCTCCCCATTGCTTAGCAAAGCTTAGCTAATAAAATTAAAGCGCTTTTAATTAGGGATTCAAGGTTCTCCTGTGATCTGGAGTCTATTTTGTCTCAATTTCATCTCTCAGGGTCTTTGTCAAATAGCAGAGGCTCAAACCACTAAAATCCTGAGTAATCTTCATTTGTCCCTTCTTATTCTTGGCCCACTACTATTTTCTCTGCCTAAAATACATTGTTGCTACCTCTGCCTTTCACAATCCAACTCAACTTTCCTGACTAAGCTATGGTAAAGCCTACTCTAAAATTTTTTCTGCAGTTGCCCAGGAAGGAATCAACCTTTCTCTTCTAACTTATATTAAAATGTAAGCATTTTTGTAAAAAAAAAAAACAAAACCTTTTACCTTTCAGGGCATATAACACTGGTATATTATAAGTCGGTCTCTCTAGGAGAAGCTAAATAACTATATTGGATGGAAGAATCAATGTATGATTCAATTTTCAAAAGCTAGATTTACTATATTTGGTTATGTTGCATACAGAGGGTAATATGTATCACTTGGGCTCAGTGCCTGAGTGTAAGAGAAACAGTCCTATATCAGAGAGCACAGGCCAGTGACCCTCTTATCCTCATAACCTTGATGCAGGTAAATTTTGTTCCATACCTCTTATTACAAATTGTTTTACGTAAGATAATCCCAGTTGATAAAACACATTACCTCCATGCAAATTCTTTACACAAGAGGAAGTGCTTTTCAATTGTGTAATGTCCTGATGACTGTGTGATTTCCAGACAGCTTTTCTCCAAACAGTGTTGAAGAACACAGTCTTCTTTCATTTTGGGCTTCTATGTGTGGCTTAAATTTGCTATGCTCATTTGCATCAAGGTGATGGGAAGAAGACAAATATTTCGGGGCACTGCTGGTTAAGCATTTGACTCTTGATTTCAGTTCAGTTCATAACCTCTGGATCGTGAGATGGAGCCCCACGTCAATCTCCATGCTCAGCTTAGAGCTGACTTGAGATTCTCTCTCCCTCTCCCTCTGCCTACCTGCTCATGCTATCTCTCTCTCTCTAAAATAGATAAACACAGTTTTCAAAAAAGAAAAGAAAAGGAAAGAAAAGAAAAGAATTGAAAAGAAAAGAAAAATGTTGTGAAGGGTTCATACATGATTCTTCACCAACTTGGCTTAAAGTGAAACAGCACACACCATTGTTGAGAATTAATCACATGATCACACTTACATGCAAGTAGGTGAGAAAAACCAATTTCCTTGTTGTGCTTTCACTTCCCAGCAATGATCCTATATTCTATCAGTGGAGTATGAATTTTGTAGCTAACTAGTCCTCATAGCTACCATACAACCATGCATATCCCTCTTCTCACTCTTAGGACATACACACTTGACTTCTTATAAGAGACAATCTAAAGAGTTATACAGTCGCTACAACCAGCAAAAAGTCCTGATTCCTGAGAGTAGCTTTCTATGGAGACCCATACATTGTAAGGAATGATACCAGCCCCCATCTCCTCTTCCATCATAATACATAATGGAGGACTTGCATAGGGTCACCACGATTCAGGCTCCCATTCTGAAAACAAGAGCAATGAGCACATCACTGGCACACAGCACCGACAAAATCTGCTTACATGAACTAGTGAAGTCTCCTGCCTCGGTAATGGGGCACACGCTTTGATAATACTCTGATTTTATTACCTAGAGAAATGTCCTTTCCCCTAGTTCTTTGCAGTTTCTGGCTCTGACTCTGATAGGATCTTATCTACCTTTCTTCCGTCAAGGATCAATCTGAGATAGAGTTCTGAAACACTTTAACCCTGGGATTACTCTACTTCCAAACTCCTTCTTCATCGTTAAGTTCAGGGGCTTAAGGTTATTTAAGGTAAGTTGTTCTTTTCTCTCGGCTTATAGTTTCTCTGGCAATTCCACTTGAAAAAAAAAAAGAAGAAAGAAGAAGAGAAAAATGGTTTGTCCAGCAATATAAATCCTCAAAATTTAAAAGTTTCCTGAACTATTTCCTTTTACTTGTTTCATTTGGGGGGCTACATTCAAAGTCCTTTCCTTTAGCTGTAAATCTAAGGCCTACCTTGAGTCTTTTCCTTCCTGATCTCCAGGATTTAGCTCTACATTTAAGGATGGATAGTTTGTAGCCATCTGAAATAATGAGCTTACGTGGGAAAGCAACATCTTTAATATGATCCTGGCAACAAACCTGAATGACTTTTTTCAGTGGAGAAAATGCATGCAACTTTTGTTACTAACTGGTTTCTTTTTCTTTTTTTTTTTTTTTTAGTCTGTTTCTTACCTTGAGGGGTCTTCTTATTCTCCTCAAAAGCCTCACATATCTGGGTGTTCCCTATGTTCTCTTTAATTTCTTTCTTTTTTTTTTTTAAGATTTTATTTATTTATTTGACAGAGAGAGAGATCACAAGCAGGCAGAGAGGCAGGCTGAGAGAGCAGAGGAAACAGGTTCGCTGCTGACCCAGGGGCCTCGATCCCAGGACCCTGAGATCATGACCTGAGCTGAAGGCAGAGGCTTTAACCCACTGAGCCACCCAGGCATCCTGTTCCCTTTAATTTCTACTAGTAAGCCTCCAAGTACTTTTTTCAGCTCATGTCTTCTTCATGATACATTAAAATAAGAAAACAAAACCCAGGGGGCTCCTGGGGGGCTCAGTCAGCTAAGCTTTCAACTCTTGGTTTCGGATGGGGTCATGATTTCAGGGTCATGAGATCCAGCCCCGCCTCAGGCTCTGTGCTCAGCATGGAGTCTCTCCCTCTCCCCCCTCCCCCTGCCCACAGTCTCTCTCTAGCAAATAAAATAAATAAATAAAATCTTAGAAAAGAAAAACCAGAATATACTCTCACTGTGACTCCGTCCAATCTTTCCCCCCAGAAGTACAGATTCAAGAGGCATCTGGGGTTGCTCTTGCTTCCTCACGGTGTGACAGTTGTAAAACCCAGACTCCAAGCTGTTCACGCTCTTCCCCTCAAGCAGTAAGATCCACAGTCCACCTCCTTCAGCCTGGGCAGTTTTGGGATTGTGTTGGTCCCTGGAGTTTGCCGGAAGTGAGGCTGTGTAAGCTCTGAGGGTAGGTCACAGAACACCCCACAGGGTGCACCCGGCTATCTTGGAATGCCTTACTCTTAGGATGTTCCTTCTTGGCACACACATTGAGGATTGGAAACGTGCCTTTTGTTCAATAAAGTGTTAGGCAAAATGATGGGTAAAGAACCCAAAACATTTTTGAAGAAATTAAATAAGCCTAGACTGAAAGAGGCAGTAAGAAATGGAGAGGGCATGTTTTGGGCAATATGATATAAAACATCTATGGATGGGAGGCAGGCTCAGAAAACTGTTCAGCTGTAAATACAGGCCATTTTTTTACGGGCTGTGTGTGGGTTTTTTTCTTTTTTTAAACATTTTATTTATTTATTTTACAGAGAGAGGGATCACAAATAGGCAGAGAGACAGGCAGAGAAAGAGGGGGAAGCAGGCTCCCTGCTGAGCAGAGAGCCCAACATGGGGCTCGATCCCAGGACCCTGGGATCATGACCTGAGCCGAAGGCAGAGGCGTAAGCCTCTGAGCCACCCAGGTGCCCCTGGGGTGTGTGTTTTTGATGGGTGGGGGTGTAGGGAGAAGGTAACTCAGAGTGAATAACCAAGAGACCAGAGGACAGGACTAAAAACAGAATTACTCCCAGGTAGCAGTGTGGGACCCTTATAAAAAACTAGCAACTTGTGCCTGATTGCTGGATATCTATAATGAAGAGTGGCATGACAAAACGAGTATTTAGACTGAATTATTCTGGTTGAATGTATCGTGATGACATGTAATGCTGAATGTTGAATGCATACTGAAAGAGTGGAAGCAAGGGTGGTAATTAGATGATTATTGTAATAATTCAAGTGAAATAAGACAGTGGCCACAGTGAGGAATTAACAGGGAAGTGATGAAAATTGGTTCGCTTTGGGGCATATTTTGATGATGGAGCTGAAAGGCTTTGCTGATGGGTCAGATGCGGGGTGTGAGAAAAAGAGTGCAGTCAGGATGATTATAAGGTTTTTGACTTAATGACTGGAAAAACTGGAGTTATCATTTTATGAGCTGGTGAGCAATGAGGAAGAAACAATTGTGGAGGGAAAGAATGTCAGGAACTCTGTATGGGACACCGTGATTTTGAGATTCTGATTAGATATTGATGTAAAGTGCTGAGTGGGCTACTGTATACAAGACTCTGGATCTGGAGGAAGAAATATAGATTGGGTACAAAGCTGGTAGTGGGGGAGATCACTAAAAGAATAAGTATGCGTAAAATCCAGAATCGATTCAAAGGCTGAAAATGTGCAGCTGCCACACAAGTAAGGGGACTTGCAGAAGTTGAGATGGAACATCTTGGAAGCGTGATGGGGGGAAAATGTACTTTTTAGAGGAGGGAGTGTTTAATTGAATGAAAGGCTATTGATATGTTCAGTCAAGTAAGGATTGATATCATGGAATGCTATTCAGTCTTAAAAAAGAAGGAAATCCTGCCATTTTCAGCAATATGTTGCTATTATTCTTCATATTGGTCATTCATGTCTCCTCTCTTTTTGTTTTCAGTCAGCTGGACTAGAATTTTAACAGTTTTGTTAATCTTCTCCAAGAAGTAGCTTTTGGTTTCACTGATTTCTCTGTACTGATTTTCTTTTTTTGCTTTATTATCTTCCACTTTGGTATTTATGAGTCCCTTTATTAAATTTATTTTTGATTTATTTTCTCTTCTTTTTCTAGTTTCTCAAAGTGGAATTTGAAGTCATTGACTTGAGATCTTCTTTCTTTCCATAAAAGAAGAAAATGCTTAGGATCAGGTAGTATTCTACCACAGTAAAGAGAGAGAGTACAACCTGTAGGTTGGTGGTGGGAGGCTAGCCTAGGTCTTTCAAGATTGCTTCCTTTCTCAAGGAGGAAGTTTCTGAGAGTGAGGATGCTGAATGAGACACAGGACTGCTTTCTGACTTGAATTCAGCTTTGTTTCACATTGACCTTAATGACATGCACTTTATTTCTTTTTCCCATTTGATGGTTACAGCTTTGAGATACTTTATGCTTTTCAATTTTTTGTTAAATCTTTATATTGCTTTTGTAATGTGACTTTTTAACAATTTTCATCTTTCTGTAACAATGAGAGATTCTAGTAATATATTTATTGTAATGATAGCTATTTTAATTATTTCGGTTATCTCAACTATTTACATTTTGAGAAAATCAGATTTGGTGCTTCGGTTGTTACAGCTGAATGATTTAAGTTTGAATATTTTAGACAGGAGTTGTAGCTCAGACCTAAGACCACATTTCAGAACACAAGAATACATGTAAAAATGTGAGAAAAGTAGAACAGTTGCTATTTTTGTCTCTTTCTCCATAAAATAATGTATTCTTATGCCCTTACCTTTCTTTATATATGTCATTTGAAAAGAGCACAAAAAAAATCAAGACCATAAGAAACCACAAGTGCTGGTGCAGATGTGGAGAAAAAGGAACCCTTGTACACTGTTGGTTAGAAGGCAGACTGGTGCAGCCATTGTGGAAAACAGGATGGAGTTTTCCCCCCAAAATAAAAATAGAACACCCTATGATCCAGTAATCATACTACTGGGTATTCATTCCCAAAATACAAAAACACCAACTCAAAAGGATACAGACAACCCTATGCTTATTGTAGCATTATTTACAATAGTCAAAGTATGGAAGCAGCCCAAGTGTCCATCAATAGATGAATGGTTAAAGAAGAGATGGGGGGCACCTGGGTGGCTCAGTTGGTTGGGCGACTGCCTTCGGCTCAGGTCATGATCCCGGAGACCCGGGATCAAGTCCCACATCGGGCTCCCTGCTCGGCAGGAAGCCTGCTTCTCCCTCTCTCACTCCCCCTGCTTGTGTTCCCTCTCTGGCTGTGTTTCTCTCTGTCAAATAAATAAAATCTTTAAAAATAAATAAATAAATAAATAAATAAGAGATGGTATATACTTACAATGAATATTATTCAGTCATAAAATGAAATCTTGCCATTTGCAACCCATGGATGGAGCTAGAGAGTATACTGCTAAGCAAAATAAGTTGGTCAGAGAAAGACAGATACCATGTTTCATTTACATATGGAATTTAAGAAATAAAACATGAGCAAAGAAAAAAAAGAGAGAAAACCAAAAAATACTCTTCCTTCCTTCCTTCCTTCCTTCCCTCCCTCCTTCCTTCCTTCCTTCCTCTCCTTTCTCTTTTCTTTTCTTTTTTCTTTCTCTTTCTCTTTCTTTCTTTCTTTCTTTCTTTCCTATTTCTCTTTTTCTCTTTCCCTCTTTCTTTTTTATTATGTTCAATTAGCCAACATATCGTACATCAAGTTTTTGATGTAGTGTTCAATGATTTATTAGTTGTGTATAACACCTAATGCTCATCATGTCATGTGCCCTCCTTAATACCCATCACCTAGCTACCTCATCCTCCACCTCTTCCCTTCTGTAACCCTCCGTTTGGTTCCTGGAGTCCAGAGTCTCTCATGGTTTGTCTACCTCTCTGATTCTTCCCTCCCTTCTGCTATGGTCCTCTGCACCATTCCTTATGTTCCACATATTAGTGAAACCATATGATAATGGTCTAAGAAAAAGACTCTTACCTAAAGACAATGAACTGAAGGTTACTAGAGGTCAGATTGGTGGGGTATGTGTGAAATAGGTGATGGGGATTAAAGAGTATACTTACAATAATGAAAAAAGATTAAATTTAAAAAGCCCATTTATTGGGTTGTCTTATTTTGAATCTCACAGCGCTGTGAGGTACTGATCAACAGGTAAGGTACCATCTCATTTTGCATGTATTACAACAATGTACAGTAGCTGACTTTCCAGATTGCAGATAGCTTAACAATGGACATTAAACACCTAGTATTTCCTAGAATCAGCCCAAAGGGCACAACATTGACACTATATCAGGTTGCATAGAATTCTTCTGTGAAAGACAAAATATGTAGTCCCTTAACAAATGTGTTCAGAAAGTATAGTGTATGTTCCTGTGGAAGGTGTAATGACTTCCTCCCCTTCAGGGCTTATTCTATAAGAGTGAACTCTTCAGAGCATCTCTGAAAATTAGACAAAATTTCTGCTTGACTCCTTAGGATGCAATCCTGCAATAGGGGACCTTTCCTCTCCTAAAACTTAGCCATGATGCTAACAAGTCATAATTTCCCTTGGAATGCTGACATAGGAGGAGGTTGAGTAAACGTGTGAACCTTGCAGCTAAGTTATCATTACACACACATGAAAGTCTTGCTTTGATATTGTATTCATCTTTCCTTATTTATTTGACAGAGAGGGGAGTGAGAGAGGGAGAAGCAGGCTTTCCGTTGAGCAGAGAGTCCGATGTGGGGCTCGATCCTGGGTCTCCAGGATCATGACCTGAGCCAAAGGCAGTCACTTAACCAACTGAGTCACCCAGGCCCCGTTCATCTTTCCTTAAAAGCCATCTCCTGTGTCCCTCTCTCCATGCCAGAAAATGTTTGGCAAACTGGGGAAACTGATCAAAGCCCTCACCACAACAATGTACACATTCCATTCTTACTTTTGGTTATACAAGTCTTTCAACAACAACAAAAAAGAAATTAAGAAGAATTATTTATAGTCATGTCAGTGTATAAATACCTTCTATTTGCTGGTCCTGGCTCCTAAGATATATTATCTCAAAAACTAAATTCTTCTTGATTGCTACAGAATCTGCATCTTTTCAATGTCTTTTAATTTGATTAGCAGTATCATTATGGATGAGTGTTCACCTCAGACTTCTATTTGATTTAAACCCTTACCCTGTCTTTATATGTGTACATCATCCAGTCATTAAGATGGCATACTCTTCCTTAGTAGGATCTTTAAGTAAGGAGGACTCAAAACTATGAAGTTTGCAAAGGTATAATTTCAAAAATCTGATAGTAATAATGTAGATATCAAACATACACACAACACAGAAAATTCTGAATATATAAGTATTGCCTAACTTTTAAATCAATTCCAAATATTTAATTGCTTTCCCAATTTTAGAATCATTCTTTGATAATTATTTCTATTTCTGTCATCTCCTGAATCCTGCTAGTCAGGGCCTGATTTATTTACAAGCAAGTGTGACAGACAGTTGAAATCTTCACAATATAAAACTGAAATTCTCCATCTAACAAGGACCAGATAATCTGAGGAAGTTCCTCCTTCCTACTCTTGTTGTCATGCAGTTGCCATCATGGCAACGGGACAAGAAACACAAGGCAATCTGAGAAGGTTCTACCATGTCTTAGTTTAAAAAATAGGATGAAAAAATTTTAAATTTAATTTTATTTTTTCAGTGTTCCAAGATTCATTGTTTATGCCCCACACCCAGTGCAGGATAGAAATGTTTTTAGAACCAAATGTCATATTGGTATTTATGACCTCAGTGATGTGCTAGATCTCAAGGGGCTAATTCTTTTTCATTTTAAAAATTCATTTGTGGAATAAGCACCTACATTATTTCACGCACTGGAGCAGGTATAGCTAATAGAACAATAAATAACAATATGCGATTTTCCTGCTCCCCTGTAGCTCATGGTCTAGTTATGGAAAAAGAGATTAGTAAAATTATCCGTGTAATGTATGTTTAATTTCTGAAATACAGGCAGTTAGCACTATGATAGGCACAATAAATTTAGATGTAGTCTGGGACTCAGGAAAAACATCCATGAAGAAAAGGAAGCCTGAGAAAAAGCGTCCTATCTCACACTGCTCCTCCTTTTCCTCCACATAGCTATAAGAAAAATACCATAACTTGCAATTTTATTTCCCAGATCTATGTGGGATCTATGTGCTATTTTATTTCCCAGATATATACTTCTTTCTTCTGGGAACCATGCTGTGATTCACATGCTTCTGCTTTTCCTAGTTACTACCCAAGGTACGACATCAACCCTAACCTAACAGCAGGCACTATGAGATCCTTCTCACACCCAGCTCCTCCTGAGAGCCTGCCTCTCCAGGGCTAGCATGGGATGGGAAGAATTAGATACCTACAGAATCTGTCCTTTTCAGGTCACTGACCAAACTGTTTGCTCTGTGCTTGGTTGTCCTAAGTTTGATTCAAGTGGCACAGTCGCATGCTTATAGAAGATGAACATAATTTCTAAGGGTTGAGAAATATTTTAGATATACAAAGCTTGCACCTGGCCACAGTCTCCATGCAACCCCTGGAAGAGCAGTCACTAAACCTTTGCTTGAGTATTTTTAAGACCGGGACACAACTCCCTTACAGGGAAGTCCATTCCACTGGAAGATTACACAGTTTAACAAAGCCTCCTTAATTTTAATTGAGACCTGTCATCCCAATGATTCAATTATCCTAATTTCCACCTTGAATCCACATAAATCACAAAATATTTCTCTGTCCCTTCATAGGATCTTTCCCTCTCTTCCTTCCTCCCTCCCTTGTCCTTTCTGTTTTTCTTCCTATATTTCATGCTCTATATCAATGTTCTCTTCCACATGCTAAATATCTCCAGTTTTGCCTTTTATCTTTAATTTTTAAATTTTAAAAAAGATTTTATTTATTTTCAAAGATTGTATTTGTTCACTTGAAAGAAAGAATGAGAGAAAGCATGAGAGGGGGGAGGGTAAGAGGGAGAAGCAGACTCCTCGTGGAGCTAGGAGCCCAATGTGGGACTCAATCCTGGGATTCCAGGATCATGACCTGAGCCGAAGGCAGTTGCTTAACCAACTGAGCCACCCAGGAGTCCCAAAAGGATTTTATTCTTTAAAGTAATTTCTATACCCAGTATCGGGCTGGAACCTACAACCCCAAGATCAGGAGTCACATGCTCTACCTACCAAGCCAGCCAGGAGCCCCTGCAGTTTTGCCTTTTAAAAAATGGATAATTGGAGTACTTTCATTGCTTTGATCAAGTTTTTCTATACAATACCCAAGTGTCTGTTTTTCATAAAGTTTCCTACCTATAATTACACATACATGCACATACACAGAGACACAATATTCCTATATACGTAATCCTATATATATAATGAAATATATAATATTCCAGAAGCTACTGCATCAGAATAGAACGTAGCAGAGCTATCGGTTTCCACAGTCTGCACACCAGAAGCGCCAACGCACTCTCCCTTTGAATCATTTCCCCACTTAGGTATTTTAACACCTTCACAATACTTTTTCTTTTCTCTCCTCTTCTTTCCTCACTTGTCTTCCTTGTTCCTCTCTCAATAGTTTATTAACAGCCTGTAATTTACAAGATATACAAAATATGTGTTGTAGTTCCAAGGACCTTTAGTGCTAAACATTAGCAACAGGTGTTTCAAATTCCTGAAGTAATTATTATGAAGGCAGAAACACATTTTGCAGGCAAGAAACTTAAGTCATTTTATTTCTCTGGACATCTATCCAACAAGAGTAAGGAGAAGTCCAGGTATAAATTTGATTCAGAGAGAGGCTTTCACAAATACTTCATACGTTAAAGAATCACAATGCCTTACGACTCTGGAAAATGCTACCTTCTTCTAAACACAGGACTGTAATCACCCACAGGGTACAGAGTAGTCTGAGCAAAAGAGCCCTTAGAAAATCAAAAGAAGGGCACCTGGGTCCTCAGTCAGTTAAACTTAAGGCTTACTCTTGATTTGCATCTCTGCTCTTCTCTTTCTTCCCTCTTTGCTTGTTTGTCTTGTTTCTTCAGTTCCACATGTGAGTAAAATCATATGGTATTTGTCTTTCTTTGACCTATTTCACTTAGCATTATAGTCTCTAGCTCCATTGATGTTGTTGCAAACGGCAAGGTTTCATTCTTTCTGATGGCTGAGTACTATTCCATTGTATATACATATACAACATTTTCTTTATCCATTGATCAATCAAGGGACACTTAGGCTGCTTCCATGGTTTGGCTGTTGTAAATAATAAACATAGGGATGGTGCATGTGCCCCTTTGAATTAGTGTTTTTGTTTTCTTTGTGTAAGTACCCAGTAGTGCAATAGTAAAAAAAAAAAAAAAGCATGAAGCATAAATAAAATTATGGTAAACTGCAATATTAAAATTAATATAAATCACAATTTTAGAAAATTAGTAAATTAAACTAGTAAACCACCTACCAAGAGAAAATGTTTCGAATACACATACCCAACAAGTGGCTCATAGAAATACATGAAGAACTTCTGTAAATAAGAAAAATACAATAGCTCAATGGGAAAATGTGCAAAATAAAGTTACAAAGAACTAATAGATTATCCATTATCTCCATTTTTATTTACATTCCATTTGTTTTTTCATTATCTAGTTTTTGATTTGATGTTATAATAAATCCTGTTCTTTTACTTAGAAAAATATAATGTGGTTCTTTGGATTATATTTACTTTTAGACAGTCTTCGTCATGTTTCTTTTATATAGTATGTTGCTCTCTTCAATTTTTGGGGGCTATATTATAGACTGGCAGACTTTCAGTTTTTCTATTTAATTTTGTTATTATTTTTAAAGATCTTGTTTATTTGACAGAGAGAGAGAGAGAGAGAGAGAGAGAGAGAGAACACAAGCAGGGGGAGCAGCAGAGGGAGAAGCAGGCTCAATCCCAGGACCCCCGGATCATGAACTGAGCTGAAGGCAGACGCTTAACTGACTGAGACACCCATGCGTTCCCAAGGTTTCATTTTCTTAGAGCTAATATTCCATTGTATATATATACAAATATTAGGAATTAGCTGGAGTATGGGTATGCGTAGGCAGCTAAAGAGGTTCATTGAAATACTATGAAAACCACAAGACCGCCGTACACCATGATTCATTTTCTTTAATTTAAACTTCAAATTTGTATTTTAAAATTATTTTGCTTTGAAATACAGAAAAGTAAAACCTTAATTGAAAAAGTAAAATCAAGCAAAATGTTGCTTGATTTTGAGAAGTGACGCTCCAGAAAAGTTTAAATAGGGATGTCCAGGTGAGTAACAAATGCAGGCAAAACCTTAGGTAGAAGCAAGAGAGCTCTCCTTCACCGCCTTCATAGGAATCCCTATTTCTGAGGGATCCAGTTTAAGCTGGTACTAAGGTTGCAGTTACTGGTTTAAACGGCAGTGCTCTACTGCCCTCTCCTGGGAGAAAAAGGTGTATTACAAGTTCTACAAGAACTCATTATGCATTAAGTGAGGCTGTAGGCTCTGCTTGTGGCAGGTGAAATAAATCTTACAAGTCATACTAGGATGTTTCTATTATAATCCACAAAATATACTCTTTTTTTCAAACACATCGTGTTTAAATGCTTCTAGAAAGGAGGCAGGATTATGGTTGAGAGAATAGCATGGAGGTAATAGGTAAGAAGAATATAAAAGTAACCCATGAAAACATGAAGACTTGCATTAAATAAATATTCACAGGTTTAATTTATACTTAGGATGAAATAAGAAATATATAAAAGTTGCATATTGAAACTGAGTCTGAGTGAGAAAAGAGAGACTATGACATTGACTTTAATTAAGCCAAAACACAAGTAAGAGTACATCTAGAAAGAAAAAAATAGGACTCAAGATTAGCTCTACTGACTTTAGAGATTCTATGAGCCTATGAAATTAAGATGTGTAGTACCTGATACCAATTTTATGGGTACAGTCTGATCATGTGAACAGGTGAGTTGTAAGTATATAGACAACAGAGTAATTACAGAGGTGAGTGGGATCATCAAACAGAGAAAGATGGGGAAGGAGAAGATAGCAATGACAGAAACCTGGGGCATATCAAAAATTAGAGAATACAAAATGAAGGGAATGTGACAGAGGGGGTTCAAAATTCAAAACAGCTGCAAGAGAAGGCAAGCGAGAAAGCAAGCTCAGGCAGTGGCTGCCAGAACAGGGAATGGCCAGGGTGGGAAGTTCGTTTTATGTTAGCAGTGAGGGGATAGGTGCAGCAGCGGTCAGCATTGAGAGGTGTGATGAAAGGAGGGAAGGCTTGTATTTAGATAAACGTATTTCCCTCCTTTCCTTCTTTGGAAATGTCTACTGTCATTTACAGTAGACAGAAAAGCGTCATTATTAAAGTCCCCTTTTACTGTTGTGAGTAGTACATATAAGTAAATGCTTTATTACCCGTGGAAAATTTTGGTATTATTAGAGAATGCAAGTCTTATCCTTTGGAAATTCTTTTTTTTTAAGATTTATTTATTTATTTTGGGGAGAGAGTGTGTGCACTTGGGCAGGGAGAGGGGGGCAGACAGAGGGAGAAAGACAATCCTCAAGTGAACTCCCCAAAGAGAGTGGAGCCTCATGTGGGGCTTGCTCTCAGGGCTCTGAGAGCATGACTTGAGTCAAAATCAAGAGTCAGTCACTTAACCAATTGAGCCACCCAGGTGCCCCAGTAATTCTTTAAAATAGTAGAATAATGATTACTAAATACATTGACTAATGTATTCTAGACTTCAGAAGGTATCAGAGGAAAATCTAAGTAAAATGATAAAGCTGACTTCTACCTCCAGATAATAGGCAGTACGAGTAACCAGATATATATCCTACTTGAAAAGACAACAAAAAATCAGGCAAAATATACAAAACCTCAAGCACTGAAGGACACCAATTCCAGAGAGATGAGAAATAAAATGGCGAGCTCTATGACTGATCTGGGTTTCAGCATTGTGAGAGATTCCCAGAGTGGGAGGAGCTGAGATGGAGTAAGTGAATTCCCCAAAATGAGGCGACAGAGAGCTGAGAGGAGAGAGATCAATGTAGCTGTAGTTCGCAGGACCACAGCATGAAAGAGCTGGACAGAAAGCTCAGCATATCACTGATTGGTGCCCATGTTTGAGAAAACTACCCAAAGCCAAGAAGGAACCACTGAAGAGGATTAGAGATAACAGAACCCAGATCTCATATAAGGGCAGTAATAGTACCTGTTTCTGTTAGCCACACTAGAAAAACTTAGAATTCATGGAATATTGAGTGGACTACCCAAGAGGAGCTTGCCTCAGTAATGAGCAACAGTTAACCACTTAGTGAATACTGCATTGGTCCCACCCCACAAATCTTCAAAGTAAGATCCCAAGGGCTCCTGGGCGGATCAGTGGGTTAAGCCTCTGCCTTCAGCCCAGGTCATGATCTCAGGGTCCTTGGATCGAGCTCTGCATTGGGGTTTCTGCTCAGCAGGGAGCCTTCTTCCCTGCCTACTTGTGATCTCTCTCTCTCTCTGTTAAATAAAATCTTTTTTTTTTTAAAAAGTAAGATTTAGAGGGCCAGACTGTTTCCAGATAACTGATCTGTGTCTCAGAACAAAGCTCAAGACTATTTCTACAAAATACTCAGGACCAAACAAGATAAAATTCGTATCTTCAGATGTCACCCATCATGAGAAGAAACTCAGCCATCCCAGAAATGACACAAATATTTGAATTAGCAGTCATAAAAATAGTTTAAAACTATATTCCAGATGTCAAAAAAAGTTAGAAACATGAAAGATAAAACTTGTAGAGATGAAAATGTTTGAGATGAAAAAGCTACTTCATGATCCCCATGGCAATTTAATCATTACAGGAGAAGAGATTTGTAAATGTGAAGTCAAGGTAATAGAGTTAGAAAACAATCCTCCCTGCAGTTCTTGCTGTCCCCACACCCCCAGGACTTTGAAGAGTGGAAACAGACATACCATCACCATCGAGAATATTTCATTGCCCCCAGAACAATTTGCTTTTCATATTCTACAGATGATAAACCAAAGGTGATCTTTCCCTTTTTGCTGGAGTCCTGTGTCTGCCTTGTAACTGGCATAGTAGTCAGGGTCCGAGAGCCAGCAGAGCAAGTAAGCGCTCTTGGGCACAGTCTTACAAGGGTATTCAGAGGCAGAAAAGGTGCTCTTCTCTCCTAGGAGGAACATATATATATAACCTCCGATAGGTTTCAGAGGTTAAAACGTGTCAAGAGAATTAAAAGAAAAAACAATGGGACATTCATGGACACCACTGATATAGGCCTCCTTCTATGGAGAAAAGTGGGGTCTGAGGACTGGCTATGTGTAAAGGCCTCTGTCTCAACGCTGAGCTTAAAAGTGAGTTTGTTTAAAGAGGGGCTTGCAGCAAGGGGGCGGCAGGAATGGGCAGGAAGAGCACAGCACTCCGTAGTTCCTAGGAACTAGTTTTTAAGAAATATCATAGGGATATGGAAGACATTTCTGTTGTGTTCCTTGGAAGACCACTGGGAGCCCTTATATTATAGATTATTTCACTGTTCACAGTATGAGGAGCTGATGAATCCCAATATTTGTCCTTGACCTTTGACTCAAATGTTCATTTTGTTCTACTTCTGCGAACTGAGACACAGATCTGAGGACAAGTTAAGTCAGGCTTTCAGAAAAGTTTATTTATTAGGGAGGAAGGGGCAGGTCTCTGCCACCAACACATGAGAGGAGAGACGAGTTGCAAGAGAAGGATTGTCATGACGGACAGAAAAAGGATATCTTCTTGGGCATCCACCAAGTTAACATTCTCCATCATTTTGAAACCTAATTTTCCCATTAGATTTCCTAAAGGAAAAATACAGAATCAACATTTCATGAATAAAATGACAGAACTATAGAAACTCTTTAAAATTATTTTATCTATCATCCTTATTTTATATTTAAGGAAACTAAGAGCCAGAGCACAAAGGGAAATGAATACATACAAGGAGTCAGATTATTGGATTTCCTACCCAGTTACCCTTCCATGATTCTAAGATGCCATGGACAACATTATGACCTGTGCTACAATCTCTTTGAAACTAAGTTATCCAGTCAGGCCTGAACTTGTGCTCTTTAAGGCCCATCAATCCTCTTCTTATTCTCTTAACACTCTCATGCTTTGGCCCAATTCCTCATGAGCGGAGATGATGTGGGATTTCCACATTCCTGTCATTGCTCCTTGTACAAAACTACAAAGTGATTGTTGGGTTGAGGGCTCCAGTCTGATGCATGAGGAGAATTTTAATCCCCATGAACTATACTGGCTTACACAGAGATCAAGCTGAAGCCATGGTTTTGGGAGACCCTAGTGTCTAAACACTGATAATCATGTCCCAGAAAGCCAAAAACCTAAATACTGACTCTTAGTGCAAGAACCCAAACTTTTCAGTCCCCTCATCCTAGCTCAGAGTTTCAGACACATAAGAGATTAAAGGTATCTGAGAGAAGGCAAAACCGCAGTTTGTCTTCCAATCAAAGAATTTCAGGACCGAATGAAATGTCTGAAGCGTTACTTGGCCGACAGGAATGGACGTTACCTGGCATATGGGAGTGTGAGGGCTCAGCCAGAAGGGCCCAAAATACCACAGAGTACATTGAGTCTGCTTTCCACCCCAGCAGGCTTTCTATCACTACATGCTCTTCTGACTGGGGACTGATCAGTATCAGTGCTAACTGGAGCAATTCCAGGCTCTGAAGCTGAAGCACTTGGTCGAAGAGGTACATAGGGGCTAAGCTTGTCTTTATTCTCTTCTTTTCCCCTCTCCTCCCTCCAAAGAGTACTCACAGGCTCTCAATACACAAGATGCAGGGGTTTTCATAGGTTACAAAATTAGTGCCACAGATGGGTTGATATAATTCAGGGCAGGGGTTCACGGTTGCAGTGAACCAACTCAAGTTTACTTTCTTATACGGACATTTCACCTGCAATTCAGTTGAAAAGAATGATATGATTACAATCAGTTTCTCAGACAGGTGGGTCACATCTGGACTTGAGAGGAAAAGCAATTACAGCTGCCCCTCTCTGTTTACCCCATCTGATGAGCACGATGCCCTCCTCCTGAGGAGTCCTGATAGTCACAGGGCACAGAGGCCTGCTACCCTCTGGTGGGAAAGGGAAGAGTGGATAAGCAGGATGTATTTGGGAAATTTGGCTTCCTTCTCAACTCCCTTTATTCCCAAAGTATCAGACATGGGAATAGTCTTGGAGATTTTCTGTGCCAACTGGGCAAAAAAACCTGAAAGCCTGTAATTGGAGAAGATGCTTCACTGAAACCCATATGTTTTTTTGTTTTGTTTTGTTTTGTTTTTTATTGTTACTAAAAATTTTTTTTCCCAGTGTTCCAAGATTCATTCCCCATTCCCCACACCCAGTGCTCCACGCTTTAGGTGTCCCCAGTACCCACCATATGTTTTGATTTAAAATATGTACCATAGCTTATCCACTCTCAAAATCCCCAAGTCAACTCTTTTCGTGAAGTTGTGAAACGTGAAAGCACTTAGCATAATGTCCTGACTTTGTAGGGAACATGAAAAACAAAGGAAGGGACGCATCTCGTCAGGGAGGAGAATGCACGTCCACTCACAGTGCTGGTGTCAGAGGCAGCCTGAGGCAGGGACTCGGGGCTCGTGGAACTCAAGGAGGTGGTCTCAGGGGCTCTATGAGAGTCATAGATAGATTGATAACCTGTCTCTGACACAAGGTGGGAGAGTTTTGGCTGAGTATTTAGAGAAAGAGGGATCACATCTGAGCTTAGAAACTTCTCCTTCTTTCCTTATCCCACATCACCACCATGGCCAGTCCCCAATGAATCCCTCCACATCCTCTATCCCCCCGGCAATTGTCAGTGTTCTTAAACATTTCCTAAGTACTGGGGAGGGAGGATTCTCCGGTTGTCAGATGACCAAATCTTGGCATGGTTCCCAGTTTGGGTCACTCTATTTGGGGCTCTTGTACCAGCAGTGTACCTGTCACGTTCCCATGAGTGGATTCTGAAGAATGCTTCAGATGGCATTCCTGAAGTAAGGTTCTAACACAACAGTTCCAGAAAAAGCTCAGAGTAGAATGTCAGTCCCGAGAAATAGAGTGGAAGATTACCTTAACCTGTCCATGTGGTGGCCACCACTCTCGACGGCCTAAAACTAAGACATGAGAATAGTTGTAGAGCACGATATCTGGTAAATTGTAGCTTAACCTGTTGGCAGAATTAAAGAATTCTAATTTGTTACAGAGGAAGCTTGCCATAAGAACACATTCTTTTATTTATACAAGCATTCATTTTTTCCCCAAATGTGGAATAATTCTTCTACTCCTGATACATAATGAACAAGCAATCCTTGCTCTCATAAATGTTGCCAGTCCAGTGCACCAAGTAAGTTTTTGATTAACAGGAGTTAGCCTGCGCTTGGGACAATTCAGAACTGGCATCCAATACATAAGAGACATGAAGAAATGCTAGGATTTTAAAGAGACCGTTAGCCCAAACCCCATATTTTACAGAGAGGGAAAGGACACTTGCTAATGCCCAGGAATTCATGGCAGATACGTGAAAATTCAAGCTCTTCAGTCCTTGAGCCTAGGTCTCTTTAAAACTCCCTACAGGACTTTTCTCTAAAAGAGGACAAAAAAGGTAACACCCACTCAAATTCATGGTAAAGCATGTTCAAAAGTTTTGAGTCTTTGAGATGTGCTGTGGGCATGTGACCCTCCACTGTAACGTCACACCTCACTGAGTCCCCATGACTTAGGTTTCATAATCTGCATTAGTAGATGGGAAAACAAAGGGCCTTGCACACTGGTTGGGAGCTTTTTTGGGGGGCCCACACTCTATTGCCTTTCTCTCTATTGATATAGATGTATACAGTAAAATGATACCCTTACATATATATATATATATATATATATATATATATATATATATATATATATAATTCCAAAGCATTCTTTCAGATTACAATGTTAGAGCTCACAAATCAAACTTACATAACGACCAGAACCAGTCAAATCACTCACCAGAGAGGCGCCTGGGCGGCTCAGTCCGTTAAGCGTCTGCCTTCCCGCTCAGGTCATGATGCCGGGGCCGTGGGATCAAGTCCCACAACAGACTCCCTGCTCAGTGGGGAGTCTGCTTCTCCCTCTGCCCCTCCCATGGCTGTATGCTCTCTCTCTCTCCAAGAAATAAAATCTTAAAAAAAAATTACTCACCAAAAGGTAACGCCCAATGTACCATGATGAGGAACAAAAGTGAGTATAATACCAGATGGTATTTGGCCATTTTTCCTCCAGGTGTGTGTGTCCTTAGAATGATGTTCTAAGATATGGCCTCAGGATGTTCCCCTCTAGTACAATCACTAGAGCAAAGTAATCAAGATATTAAAACCATCTTTGAAATGAATATTCATCTCTAGCCTTCCCACTGTAAGTACCGTATGCCATATCTGGAAAGCCTATTATTTCAGCCTCCCCTAAGAACAAATGTTCAGAAAAACCTAAACTTGATTAGTCATAAAATATAGAACTCAGTGACAGATCTGTGACTACTTAGAAGACAGAAGTAAATCAGAAGTTACTCTTTGGACAGAATCGTATTATTTTAGTGTGGAGGTATTTTACATGTCTTGAAAAAGCAATCCCTTACCTAAATATTCACCTAGATTTTTTTTTCTTTGAGGGGAGACAAAGAAACAAATGAGGCCATTAGAGGCTTCCTCAGTAGAGGAAGCAGGACTGTATTTGCTCACAAAGCAGAGAATACCTCTTTGAAGTAAGGCAAATATTGGAATATTTTGGGCATCCTTGGCTGTGCTGAGAATCTTTGGACATGGAACACTCAACTTTCTTGGAGCACCCTGAGAGGGAAGATAGGGAGAAATATCACGGGGGCCCTAATATTATTGTCATCTAGACACCCGGAAAGGGAAAAGTCAGTGAGCAAATCCTCCTGTGGGATTGCTTTCCCTTGTAGCAGCCTTTCTGACCCTAGAGAATGGTAGAGGCAGATTCCAGGTCTTATGGAGGGACCGCATTGAACTACCCTATCTTCTTAACCCTATAAAAGTGATGTGGTCCTCCCTATGTGCTCTGGCCTTCATCTCTGCTCTGTAGCATATGTGACAAGGCAACTGACATGCTCGTTCCCAGAGGCTACTGTGTGATATGTGATATCCGAGACACGGTAAAGTCTCCAGGGTGCCCTACTCCCCAAGATGGCTGGAGGTTCTTGGCACAGTGTCCGGAGTTGCCGAGTTGCCTACACAGCTTGCTCCTGGGACAATCTAGGACAGTTTCTGCTCAGCACACCCCATCTCTTCCTGACATCGTCCCTGGCTTCTTTTGGGAGTGGAGAAGCAACAGTGGCACAAGAGCAGGATGCCAGACGCCCACTCCCCCCGCCACATAGGTCCCCTTCGACCCACCTCAGAAAGAGGAGAAAAGGGAGAGAGATGTAACATGCTCCTTCGTGGCTGGTGCCTCCTTTAAGGAGCAGGTACTAGGGCTGCAGGAGGGGGTGGAACACCTCTGTAGGAGAGGGAAGGCACTGAGGCATTGTGTGCTGGGAGGAGCAGGCCCTGGAGGCCCCACGTTCAGGGTAAATCAGAGTCAAACCTCAACAGGAGGCATTGCGGAAGGAAGCACAGAGCTGCCTAGGAGACTTGGGGGTAGGAATGGATCACTGGACACTGGATAGCCCTTAGCAGGCAATCGAAAGAGGCAATGGCTTGAGGAAACATAGCACAGTTGGAAAGAGCACAGTAGAAAAAGCAGAGTGTGTTCCACGACAAGAATCAGTATTTCAGCCAGCATACCGGAAAGGAAGTCGGTGCCACATGAGGCCTCCAGATGCCATTTGCAGCAGGGCCAGCCAGTCTGGAGCCTTTGCAGGAAGATCTGTGGTCAAGGCTGAATTGCCTCCCGTTATCTGAACGTCTTGCCTCCATTTTCCTGGCAGTAGAGAGCAATTGCTCGTACACCAAGGAAATATGTGAACTTGAGAAATTGGGTAAAATAGAAATTTAAAAAAAGAAATAAAAAGACATGAAAAATCAAACCCCAGAGATAACTGTTAAACATGTATTGAATTCTATTGTCCCAGTTTTTAGAAGTCAAATTTTTGTAGTACTGTATATTCTTTTCTTCCTTTTTCACTTAGGAATGTACTGAGACATTTTCTTGATCTTTAAATGTAGTCATACAGTACCCGAATTTAGATGCCTGGTGCCATAGTCTGTCACATATATAGGTTTTTGTTATATTAATATTCTTCCTCTGTTGCTCAATTAGGTCGCTTCCAATTTGCATTATTAACAATGCTAGAATGAACACATTTTTATTTACCTCAGTTAATTTATTTCTTATTAACTTTAGTAAGTGCCTAAAAACAAACCTACTGGACACTTCCAGAAAGGACCAGAGTCATCTAGAATATTAAAGAGGTGATTTTCACCCAGTCTGTGGGCTCTGTGCTTGTAATCTAAGGTGGAACATTTTGAAAATACAGTGTCACCATAAGTAAATCATTTGTCCCCAACTCAGAGAGATAGAGGGACTCCATGCATAGAAAGCAATACAGAGAAAAATTAAAACATCCTAGGAAAGAAATAAGGCTAAAATATCTATAGCTTTTCCAAACTCCCCCAAATTCCAGTTGAATTAATAATATAGGGTGAGGAGAATAAATAAGATTAAGGAATCACATCTCCCTCAGAGAATCCTTAGTTTATGACTTCATCATCGATCATACCCATGGCTTAATGCTAAAAGCTATAACTTGGGGCTGTTTCCCTGGATGGCAGGCTCCTCTTCTTAGCTATGAAATGATTTGATTTGTATGTTTTGTGACACTTCAAACCAACATTTTCTTTTCTTTTTCTTTTTTTTTTAATTTTTATTTTTTCCATAACCCAGCCACCCTATCCCTCTCCCACCACCCCTCAGCAACCCTCAGTTTGTTTCCTGAGATTAAGAGTCTTTTATGGTTTGTCTCCCTCCCGGATCCCATCTTGTTTCATTTTTTTCCCTCTCTACCGCCATGACCCCCCCGCCCTGCCTCTCAAATTCCTCATATCAGAGAGATCATATGATAATTGTTTTTCTCTGATTGACTTATTTTGCTCAGCCTAATACCCTCCAGTTCCATCCATGTCATTGCAAATGGCAAAATTTCATTCTTTTTGATGGCTGCATAGTATTCCTGTGTGTGTGTGTGTGTGTGTGTGTGTGTGTGTGTGTGTGTACACCACATCTTCTTTTTCCATTCATCTGTTGATGGACATCTAGGTTCTTGCCATAGTCAAACCAACATTTCAGAAACAAACTCCTTACTCTATAGTCCAAAGCAGGTGCTTACCACTTTTCAGGGATACCAACATCCTCTACAAGATTTAACCTATAGCTCTGCTGTTTTCCTGCAGAACGGAAACTCTCAGCTCCACTGCCCAAATTACAGAGCCTTTTGGTCTTGCCCATTCTGTTAACCAATATATTCCCACCAGAGCACCAAGCTGCCTTCCTTTATGTCCCAACAGTTGTCCTTCCCTCACAGAGTAGCCACCACACAGATGTCAGCCCAACCCCAGGCTACAGGAGAAAGTCTTTTTCTTTTCAAGGATTTTATAGAAGCCACAAGACAGCATTAGCCACACTTGCATTATCTCCTGCTCTGGCCTTGAGCACTGGTTTGGGTGACAGAGTTCTTGACCTGTTCTCCTGACTAAGATGGACTTAATGGCTTTCACGTTCCCCACAGTTTGAAAAGGTATAGACAGGCTTCTACCTGACTCCGGGCCCCTGACCTCCCTCATCTTAGAACATTTACTTTAGAAATGTTATAGCTGTAAATTCTTTGCCTGTTGCCTTGAGACATAATTCTCTTTGGAAGCCCCTCCCCAATTTTACAACCCAGAAATGTCTTTCTCGATGACCCAGGAGGAGTCCTTTTGAAATGTAGCCTTCAGGACAGACTGTACAGACTATCTCTAGTCTCTGTGGAAGGGAAGAGCCCAACTTTTCATGGACACCATGCTCTTAAGTTGCAAAACTACCTTCTGTCATAAAGGTATGAGAAGTTTATATTTCCTTACATAAAGCCAAGTTTATATTTCCTTAGATAAGCCATAGACCAAGAGGCCTATGATTTTCCTCTTACCTCCTCCGGTGCTTTCTCACTAGCTCCCCCAGACCTTAAAAATCTTCCTCCATTTTTTTTTTCAGCAACATTAAGTTCATTCTGAGCTCTGGCTTCTCTTACCCAATGCTATTCTCTTACCTAATAGCATTGGGCAAGTCTTCTTTACCCATTTAATCTTACCTGATGTAATTTTCATTTTGACAGGAGCATCCCACATGCCCAATAAGACACGTTTTCTTGTCTCTTTCCTTTGGACAGAATCACTGTTTTGTTGCTATTTCCTGTTCTTCCTTTCAACACCAACACTCAACCTTATATAATTCAAGTGTCAGCCTTCCTATCTTGTGGATGTGCAATTCTAGCATAAAATAGAAGCACGCACTTCTTGTTAACCTTACTCCTTTTCTTAATTGCCAGTTTGTTTACTCCTCTCTGACATTCAGAGTTCCTCCCTGCACTAGGCATGCCCTGGTCTGCTGGTCCCTGTTGGTAACTTCTGGCTGCCACTACTTGTCCCCTAGGATTAACCAAGAGGTGGGATTGGAACAGGTCACGCTTCCCTTTAACTGTCCTCATCCTTCATTCTCCCTAAAACTCCCATCCTTGGCTGTACAGATGTACATGAATTTGTTTACTAAAAGGGTGGAGAAAGGGAAATCTTTAAAGGGAATTACCAAGAAGGTTGAGAAGGCAAAAAGCTGGTAAGATAGAAATGAGCTTCTTCAAAGAGGAGAAAGAAAGAAGGAAATCCTTAAGGATAGGTCCTGACGGTGAGCTCACCCAGTGTCTGATCCGATTCCTCTTTCCTCAGGCTTGATTTGCTTTTCTCTGTTTTACTTTGGGGCAGAGTGAAACAATCTCTTGTGGGACGTTTGGAGGAGCAGATCTGACCATCTAAATCATGAGGGCCCAGGTTAGGTGTGGGCGCTTTGAGTCAACTCTCCTTTGTAATGTTCTCTGATGAGTGTGAGTTGAAGACATCCCACTTTCTTTTCGAGTTCCACCTGCCACAGAGTACGAGCACACATACACACACACTTCTTGCTAAAATTAAGCATTAAGTCTCAGATGGCACAGCACAAATTTTCAATTTCTATATTGTGACCCTTTAGTAGGTTGTGAAATTTATTTTGTTACCACCACTATTTTAAAATGGAGTGGATAGAGTAGAATAACATAAAAATTACAGTGTAACTTCAATAGTGTGTGTGTTTCTAGGTGGTGAGGTAGAATACGATTTTTTTTCACTGCAAGTCACATTCAATGAAGTTTCAAAACCCCTAGAGTAAACCTCTAGGTAGGGAAACAAATATCTGCTATCTGCAAACTTTGTACCTCTTGCAAGGAGAAAATAAGTTTTTACTCATGTTTCCGGCCAAAGGCCTGATATAGTGCTTTGCTCTTAGCAATTCAACAAGCATTTCTTATGTCCCTACCTGGGACCCTTCTGTCTTCCCCTTCATAGTTACTGGAACATCAGAGGCCACTTAATAAGCTTATTTCTTGAAGGACTGAATGAAAATGTCCTCTAGTTGCAACATACCATACTATTCCCCAGAATTAATCTAACTTGTACCAACATTTGAAAAAAGTGTTTCAAATGACACATTGATGTTATGAATAATCTAAGCTCTCAGGTGTTGTATAGTCTGGTGGGGTTGGCACAGAGGAACAAAGCAGATGAGAAATTGTAATTCAAAATGTGCCAGGGAAATGGGCTTTCAAATCAACCACTAGCATTATTAATGCTGGATAAATGTATTTATACTTATTTTAAGGCATAGGATAATTTCTTCCCCTAATGTTGATATATAGCAGTATAAATTTTACCCTAAGTACTGCATTAGGAGGACTCCGCAAATTATATTACTCTTTTCTTTTCATTCAACTCAAAATACTTTTTGTTTCTCATTTGATTTCTTCTTTGACTCAGGGTTTATTTATTGCTATGATATACACTTTCCAAATACTGGAGATTTTCCAGAGATTTTTGTTTTGCTTTGTTTGCTTATTGAATTCAGTTGTGCTCAGAGGACATATGCCATATGACTTGAATTCTTTTAAATTGATACTTGTTTTATGGCCAAGAAAGTGGTCTATCTTGGTAAATATTTCACGTGTACTTGAGAAGAATGTTTACACTGCAGTTGTTGGGAGTGGGTGTTCTCGGGTCCTGTGGTTGATAGCATTGCTCAACTCTGCCACGTGATTGCTAATAATCTTGTTTTATTAATTTTTGACAGATGGATGTTAAAATCTCTGATTATGATTATAGATTTGTTTATTTTTCCTTGCACTTGGATTCCTTTTTTTAAAAAAATAAGATTTTCTTTATTTATTTGACACAGAGAATCACAAGTAGGCAGAGAGGCAGGCAGAGAGAGAGGAGGAAGCAGGCTCCCTGCTGAGCAGAGAGCCCGATGTGGGCCTCAATCTCAGGACTCTGAGATTATGACCTGAGCCCAAGGTAGATACTTAATTGACTAAGTCACCCAGGCGCCCCTTGGATTCATTTTTGATTTGTGAATGTCGAATTTCTGTTATGAAGTTGATAAACATTTAAGATTTTTATATGTCCTTAATTAATTGACAACTTTATCATTATAAAATGAATTCTCATCCTTTCAATTATTCTTTGCTCAAAAACGATTTTGCCCATATTAATACTGCCACTCCAGCTTTCTTTTGACTAATGTTAGTATGATAAAACTTATTTTATCCTTTTACTTTTATCCTATTTGTGCCTTTACTTACTTAGTCATTTACTTACTTACTCAATATTTTATAAGTAATGTCTACACTCAACATGAGATTTGAACTCACAACCCTGAAACGAACAGTCATATGCTCTATTGACTGCCTGTGTACTTTTATTTTTAAAGTGTTTTTCTTGTAAACACACTTGTTTGTTTGTTTGTTTTTAATCTAGTCTTTTTAAAAAGATCCAGTCAGGCAATATCTTCCTTTATTTGGACTGTTTAGACCATTCATATTTAATATGATAACTGATATACTTACTGTAAAGGTGAATTTTATATGTCAAATTGGCTAGACCACAGTGCCCAGATATTTGATTAGACACCAGTTGAGATGTCACTGTGAAGATATTTTTCAGTTACAGTAAACATTTAAGGCATTAGATCTTGTTGTTATTATTGTTGTTTGTAGTTAAATTATTTATTATTATAAGGTCAATACCCATGTACTCACCACTCTAGTGATGAGATGGGATGGCTTTTATCTTAAAAACCTCCCCCATGTTATTGCCTGCTATACACTGAGTATTTGTGTCTCCATCAAATTAATATGTTGAAGCCTAATTCCCAATGTGTTGGTATTAGGAGGTAGGACTTCTGGGTGGTGATTAGGTCATAAAGGCAGAGTCTAGAGTGCTCCCTTGCCTTTTCTGCCATATGAGAACACAACAAGAAGACAGTTCTCACCAGATACAGATTTTTCTCACACCTTGATCTTGGACTTGCCAGACTCCGGAACTATAAGAAATAAATGTTTGCTGTTTAAGCCTTCCAGTTTATGGTTTTTGGGTTATAGCATCCCAGATTAAGGCACTGCCTAACCACACCCCCCTCTCACAGACTCTATTTTGACTTCTATGTTAATCACTCACAGGCATTTTTAATAGTTTTACTACCTATATATGCCTCTTTAAAAAAGATATTTTAGCCTTGGATATTTCCTATTTGGTGAGGTGTCTAAATCAGTAGACTGAGTAAAGCATACTATTTTCCATAATGTCGGCGGGTCTCGTGCAATCAGATGAAGATCCTAAGAGAAAAAGCCTAAGACTTCTTGGGGAAGGAGAATTCTGCCACTTAACTGCCTTCAGACTTGAGCTGCAACATCAACACTTTCCTGGGTCTCCAGCCTGCTGACCCACTTCTCAGCTCCCATAATCACATGAGCCAATAACTCAAAATAAACCTTTTTCTTTCTCTCTTGTCTCTGTCCTCTGTCTCCCTCTTTCTCTCTCTCTCTCTCTCCACACACACATGCACACACAATTGGTTTTGTTTTACTGAAGAATCTTTTTTTTTTTTTAAAGATCTCATTTATTTATTTGACAGAGAGAAATACAGCCAGAGAGGGAACACAGGCAGAGGGAATGAAAGAGAGTGAGAGGGGCGCCTGTGTGGCTCAGTTGGTTAAGCGACTGCCTTGGGCTCAGGTCATGATCCTGGAGACCCGGGATCGAGTCCCACATCGGGCTCCCTGCTCGGCGGGAAGCCTGCTTCTCCCTCTCTCACTCCCCCTGCTTGTAGTTCCCTCTCTGGCTGTGTTTCTCTCTGTCAAATAAATAAAGTCTTAAAAAAAAAAAGAAAGAGAGTGAGAAGCAGGCTTCCCGCGAGTGAGAAGCAGGCTTCCCGCGAGCAGGGAGCCCGATGTGGGGCTTGATCCTGGGACCCTGGGATGACGACCCAAGCCAAAGGCAGACGTTTGACAACTGAACCACCCAGGCGCCCCATGAAGAATCTTGACTAAAGCAATTACATGAGTCTACCATCTTGCTACTTGCTTTCTATTAGTCTGTTTTTCCCCTTTATCTCCTTTGTCTCCTTTTACACAAACAAATACAGTATGTTTTTCATCATTCCATTTTATCTCCTTTGTGGCTTACTTAGCATTGCTTTAGGATTTATAGTGTACATTCTTACCTTCTCAGAGTGCACCGTTAAGTGGAATTATGCCATTTAACTTAGCACAGAATCTGAGAATTTTCTCATTTCTTTCTTCAATCATCATGTCATGCATTTTATTTTCATATATGAAAAATAAAAACAAGGTTCTGGCAACCTATTTGCTATGGACAAAATTATGTCTCTTACAAATACAAATGTGAAAACCCTAATTTCCATTGTGACTGTATTTGGAGATGAGGGCTTTAGGAGGTAATTAAGGTTAAATGATGTCATAAGGGTCAGGTGTTCTTTCCGTTTTTATTGAACCTTTAATAATTCCTGATTACAGTCTTTTTTTTTTTTTTTTTTTTTACCTTACATAGTAGCCAACTCTTCAAAAGCAGTCTCTGACTAGTGTACAAACTCCTTAATGGCATGGATTCTTTGCCCATTTTTACCGCCTTTCCCTACACAACAGATGGCTTGACCTATAGTAATCTTTCAATGTGTGTTGTTAGAACAAAACACACAAATTTCTACAAAATAGCTGGAAAGCATTTGACCAATCTTCACTAAAAGAGCATTGTGCTGGCTCAGTCGGTTAGCATCCAACTCTTGATTTCAGCTCATGTCATGATCTCAAGATAGTGAGATACAGCCCAGCAGTGGGCTCCATGCACAGCAGGGAGTCTGTTCGAGGTTCACTCTTTCCTTCTCCCTCAGTGCCTCCCCTCCTGCATGTGCAAGCTCTCTCTTTCTTTCTCAAATGAATAAATAGATCTTAAAAAAAAAAAAAGCATTGTGCTTTGGACAGATGAACTTATAGGGTATAGCTTTGTTCTTATTACTGTTACTTACTGTTAGAAAGTAACTTACTTACTGTTAGAAAATTCTTCTCTTTACCAAGGCAAAATATCTATCTTTGCAAGTTACATTAATGACATGACTCCTCTCTGTGGAGTCCCAGAAATGAGAAATTTCTGATCTCTCGATCTTATGATACTTCTGCATACACCCTCCTCTTTCCCAGTTACCTTGAACTTTCCTTAGGCCTTTTAGTGACTTCAACTATTTAATCAGATATATGGTTTTCATTCTCTTCCCAACATGATCAATAAAATGTCTTCCTCTGTGGATGCTACTTGTAACTGAGTCCTCTTTAAGTAGACATCTTATGTCTAATATTTTGCCTGGTCTGATTGGTTTACAATATTATGGATCCTTACTTTATCTTTCTCCAAAGCTAAATTTTCCACCTTTCATTATTATGGCTAAAGGTACGAATGTTAGATTCGTGGTCAGATCTGCCCCTTGATGCATGTTTACTTAAAAATTGTGAGTTTTTTTAATGAAATGCTAAGAGCAAATTCTTCTCTCACCAGTGTGTATACAATCTCTCAGCTCTCAACTTGAGTAGAAATAGAGGAAATCTTTCCGTGTGACCTACTGAGGGAAATAGCCATATACATTCTTCTCAAGAGACAGTCACATCCAGAGACAAACCTGAAAGATTCCTGCTAAGAATCTTTTATTGAAGAAACAAATTCATGTATTTACTCCCATAGCCATCTGAGAAGGATTGGTTCTCTACGTGGAATCTGCCACAGGGAACTTGGTGCCCTTGAGCATCAGGGAGACTGGCACTCTCCATGCTTTGCCAAAAAAATTGCACCACGACTCTTCCTACAAGGGAAAATTTTTTTTTAAGAGAAGGCATTGGAGATCTTAAATTGAAACTTTAATATTCTTAGATCAAGCCAGCCAAATGAGCATAGAGCATGAAAGGTAAGTAATTAGTAATTGAGCTCCAGCATGGTAGAAAAAGTAATTCAATGTACTAGTCAAAGCCAATGTTAGGAGACAAAAAGTCTATAAATATCTTTGTTATCTGCCACTTAGTAATATTATGATGTTGATCAAATCTCCTTTTCCAGTTTCAGTTTCTTCCCACTATCCATTTTATTTCTTTCTCTTGCCTCCTCCTTCTACTTCTTTTTGTAAAATATAATTTTCAGTGAACCATCTCACTTTCGTGCTTTATAGGAGCATCTTGCTTATTAGGTAGCTATGATGGTTTTTGGCTCTGTGGGAAAGGCTATTTCTGCAAATAGTACATTAAATTCAGCACTTACACAACAGCATTGCAAAATAAACATCTGTTGGGATAATTCTTTCCATCAGATCCACAGAGAGGTGAGTAGTCCATGGTACATATAAAAGAATAATTTTCACACTCAATATCCTGCAGTTCAATAAAAGGAAAAAAAGAAAGAACACCTTCAAATCGTTAAATTACAGAAAAATGATGAGCTTTTTCTTTCTTTTTTTCTTTTCTTTTTTTTTTTTTTTGAAGGCCTTGAGAGGTCATTTAGCCCTCAATCCCACATGCAAAAAGACATATTCTCTTCAGTTTACAAAATCTGACCCAACCACGGTGGCAATCTCATCACAGTAAGGGATAGCTTAGCTTGAGGTTAGGGCTTCCCTCTCACTCTTTCTCCACCAGGAACTGGTGAATAGAGTACATCTAGTGGGTTCTCTCTTGTGCTTACTTTCCAAACCTGCCCTCTCCTCGCCACACACTTATCTACTTTATTCAGGCCCTCTGGATGTCTTGCCTGCATAGTTACAAGCGTCTGCCAGTTTGCTCCCCAGCATCCATGCTTAGCTAAGATTTCAGTCACCGTCCACACTGATGTCAGAGTGATCTTTTAAAGACCAAATCAGTTCTTGTTTTTTGATTGGTTAACAGGTTCCCCATCTACAGAAAGTCCCCTCATGAGTTGTGCTTACTTCTCTCATCTGCTCTGCCTCTGATTCCAGCTAAAATTGACTGAATTCCCAGAGTGTTTCCTGTTCCTATATATGCCTGTGCCTTTGCTGATGTTGTTTTTCTGTCTTAACAGACCTCAGCCAGTGCACCTATCAGAACAACTCCTCAGACTCGGAGTCCTCCTTAGAAATCAGTTTAACTCTTTTATCTAACAGTTTGATGACAACATTTTCCTTCTCAAATTGGGTCCAGATGCCACTCCTTAAGATGAACTGTCTGTGCTACAGCAACCCCAAGTTTTTATTTCTCTTGTCAAATTTCAAACTCTTAAAATTACGGACATCCACTCATGTAGCTCTTTACTCCTGAATTGTCTTACATTTGTTCCTGAATTCGTATTTGTTTTTGTTTTTAAATAACTTCCTTTGTTGTTATGAGAGTGTCCTTGAGGCCCTAATGTCCTCTTCTTAACTTGCTAATTAGTTGCAGTGTTAGAAAATAAACACATGTATACCAATCTGCCCCGATTAAGGGCTATGAACAGAATCTATGGAGAAGTAAATTAACTATGCTCAGGTCTTCTGTTTAGGCTGGCCACATGACTACACATATGCATGGACAATTTCTAGAATGTCTATTTTAAAGCTTTCATACAGTGAGGAATTATTGTAACGTTTTATATTAAGAATAAATCAAATTTCTGTGTATACTTACACATTTATTTTCTTGAAGTATTCTGACTGGAAAACTTTTGTTTCTGAAAGACAAGATTTTATTGAATGGGTAATGCAGTACTTGACATTTTGCAATCCACAGGGTAAAATATAGTCATATGTCATTCTGTATTCTCTGTTCTATACTGAATGAGGAGCTCTGGTTAATATTCTACCCAGGTTGGTTAATACTGATCATTAACACCTTTGATGGATGATCATTTTGTAAACAAATAAAAAATACAAGAAAATAAGATCAACATTAAAAGGAGTTGGGCACTTAAAAAAATTAGTCCATGAATACTCAGATGAAAATCAAAGGCATCATATAGGGTTTGCAGTTAAGAAAAAGAAAATATGTTCAAAGCCATCTCTGGCACTTGTAGTCTGTGTAATTTTTGTTACAGTCACTTCTTTCAGTAAGATTTCTGTCTTCTAAAAGGAGGCTATGAGATGGTAAAATCAGTTAAGTCTTGTCTTTAGTCTCTTGTGTTTTTATTAGTACATAAGCTTGTGTATCCTGAGAGACTTTATTCTGAATAATACTTGTTATTACACTTGACTATAAATTTTCAGAAGGGTTAGAAAAGAAGGAGAAAATGTTGAGAAGAAGAGCTCATTTTTGTAACTATTTAGTCTGTATTAGCTGCATCACTAAGATTTGATGTGTTTTATCACTGTGGATCCTAAACACTATTCTAATTTCTATCTTAGAGATAGAATACTAGAGCATGAGGTGGATTGTGTAGCCCCTGTCACACATCTCTTAAGCACAGTCTGGATTCCAATGGAGATGTGTGACACCAAAGCCCATGCTTTTAATCACTAATCATAAAATAGTGAATTCCAGCTCCTGGAATGGCTGGTAATAACCATTCTTTCATTCTCCTAGAAGCTGAGAAGTTTACACATATGTAATTTGTGGGCTGCTGGTGGTAGGGGTCCCAACTAACCATCTGTACTTTCAATTTCCTCTCTAGATTTTTCCAGATAATCATAAGATTCATGGATTTTCTCTGGGGTAGGAAGGATAGATCGAAGTCTTGTAATAGCACCTACATAGAGAGCCTACATAGAGAGAGCTGTCTTGTGAGCTTTCATTATGCAATAAGAAAGACACAACAGAAGATTATGGCACTTTGACCAAGAAATATTTCCTGCCTGAGACTCAGCTTCTTCAAATGTAATGTGGGAATAAAAATGTCTATAGGTAACAGCTAATGCCTGAGCAATAGTGTGTAATATAAATGAGAATCTGGCTGGATAGCAAAGACATATATATCTCTTTAGAAATACAGCTAAATATATTTGTTTATTTTTTGTTCGAACAAAGTAATGTCTGGAGGGTATTGGAGGAGCACAACACAATGCAGGATTGATCAAACCAAGTTGTTAGAGACCAATCAGATTTTGGCCAATGAGGACTTCACGATCTTTAAAAAAGAAAAAGAGGGGATCCAAACTGAGTATGATACTCACCGCGTTTGCATGCAGAACATGCATTCATTGCTGTAAGTTGTATGATCTGTGCCACATTTTGGGTCCAGGTGCCTTGGGCATGCAATCTCAGAGCCTTTTGTGTTGTATTTGGAGCAGTCCACCTATGATTGGAACAAAAAAGAATGTCCTACATTGTCTTCTTTCAGTTCTGTAGTCCTTCTCATCCCAAGTTGGCAAGACAGAGAATGGAGAGAGCACTGGCCTCTTCAACTTTTCAGCAAACATGTCTAGAAGACCTTATGTGGATTATGAGCTGTGTTATGGGCAGCTGTCTGACATAAAACATTCCATAAATAAAATTAGGGTTAGCTGTTTATGAAGGAAATGTTAATCTCTCCTTTTCGAGTTATAGTGAGAGTACACGGCAAGAACAAAAGTGAAAAATACTCAGAAAAGTTTAAGATGTCCCCTAAAGGTAACAGTTTACTTTATCTGTTGTTCTTCTTTTGCAAAGACATTCCTTTTGCAACCTTTAAAGAAAGAACTACCACCAGGAGAAGCAAGGTAGGAATGCTTTTAGCTCCCCAGGAATTATTTCCATCCACAGTGAGCCAGCTTTATTATGTTCACAGCTCCGTTTTCATTTTTCCCACAACCCCATAGAGAAGGTTACACTCACCTTTCTTCCCACTGCTTGATCATCAGAAGAGAGTGGCATGATATGCATTTGAGCAGAAGGAATCAGAGAGAGAACACATTCCACTAGTTAGAGATGCAAAGTTGAGTCATCATTCACAGCAACTAAAACCCAATTCTGCCATCCCTTGCCCAAGCCAGACCCAAGACAGGTCACTTTTTTATTCAGGGCCAATTCAGGATGAAGCCAGAAATGTATGTGATTCTGATCAAAACAAAACAAAACATGGGGAAATCCCTGGTCATGGGAGAAAGGGATGTCACAGGTATCCAGGGATTCCTGTGAGCAAGGCCAGGATAGGGTTGAGTGAAGTTCTCAAAGCTTCATAAATTGTTTCGGGAAGGCAAGTCAGAAGACTGGTGTCCTGATCAGGAACCAAGCAGGTCGCCCATAGATCTTTTTTCCTTTCTTTCCCTTCCTTTCTTCCTTCCTTCCTTCCTTCCTTCCTTCCTTCCTTCCTTCCTTCCTTCCTTCCTT
>PITA01013698.1:0-56530 GCA_004023965.1 Spilogale gracilis | reverse complement strand
AAGGCAGTCTTTTTCTAACTATTCACTGGTGGGCCAGTTTCTAAAATATTATAACTAAGAATGGAAATTAAGCTCCATTTTCCCAATGCTGCTTATAAATTATCAATGACAGAGACAAACAGCAAAATCTGGAAGTATGGCAGTACTTTGCAACTAGAAATTTGTTTTTTTCAGCTAATTCTAAAGTTTTCCTATTATGAAGCTCCTTTAGAGGCTGAGTCAATGATGCAAGAACTTTCCAGAAACCTCATGTTCTGTTATTCTGTGATTATAAGAAAGCTTTTGCAAAGAATCCTACTATTGGTGGTGCCTGGGTGGCTCAGTTGGTTAAGCGACTGCCTTCAGCTCAGGTCATGATCCCGGAGTTCCAGGATCGAGCCCCACATCAGGCTCCCTGCTCGGCGGGAAGCCTGCTTCTCCCTCTCTCACTCCTGCTGCCTGTGTTCCCTCTCTAGCTGTGTTTCTCTCTGTCAAACAAATAAATAAAATCTTAAAAAAAAATTTTAAAAAATAACCCTACTGTTTACTTATTTATTTGTTTTGCTACACAAAGAGAAGTCTCATTCCCGAAAGCAGAGATGCTGACTTGATTTCTCTAAGCTTAGAGATTTAGAGTATTGTCAAAAATGGTAAGAAAGGATTCCTGGATCCCCAAAGTCACAGGTAACTAATAGTGTATGAAAGGACAGGGACAAATAGTCGAAACAAAGAATGAATACCATATTATTATGGTAATTATTATTACAAAGAAAGAGTAGCTTATTATGATGATAAGAATTAATACCATATTTAATTACATAAATCCATGTTGTTCCCATAATTTCATTCTAATTGAAAGAAACACAAGCAGTATACAAGCATCCAGGTTCTGATCTACATATGCTTTTTTTTTAAGATATTTATTTATTTGAGAGAGAAAGAGACAAATATAGCTAAAGAGAGCATGATCAGAGAGGAGAGGGAGAAGCAGGCTCTCCACTGGAGAGGGAGCCTGATGAGGGATCCTATCCCAGGAAGCTGGGATAGTGACCTAAAGCAAAGGCAGACACTTAACTGACTGACACACCCAGATGCCCCAAAATCTATGGATACTCTTAACAAATCTTTTAAATCTCACATTAAATAAAGAATAATAAGTTCATTTAAGAGCTCCTTTTATTTACAGATATAGTTAATGAAAAATAAAAGAATACCCTTAATTGAGAACTCCATTTCCTAATATTTATTCCTTGGAACTACCTAATTCCACAGAGCAAAATGTGTCTAATCATGAGGGAAAAAGACAAACCAGTAAACCTTTCTTTCTCCATTTGAATTTGTATGTTTTCGATACCTTTGTTCACAGGCATCAGGAAACACAGGTGAGAATATTTGTATTGTCTATAGTTTACCCTTTCCCAACTATAAGACTTTAACTAGATCTTTAGTATTTCTTTGCTAAAAGAGTTTTGCAGGGTAGAAAAACAAAATCTTTTTGAAGCCAAGTCTTTGCTCTGTCCTTTGAAAAACCGTTAGTCTAATGAAAGGATTATTGTAGGTGTGATGGGGCTAGAGGGAGAGGAAAAGCCAAATCTTCCAGAAGGTTAAGTCCCTCCATATCAGGAAGTAAACCAAAGGAAAAAAAGAGTCAAATTAATGCATTTTCTTCCCTCCCTGTGAAAGGACAGCAATCCTGAAGAGTATTTTAAGCATTTTTCAACATTTCCCACTTCATCATACTCACGAACTGTGATAAAATCCAAGAGAGTGGATTGAGAGTGTGGTAAAAAGGTCAATTGGAGATTAGAGGAAGATGAAGAGACATTTACGGGGAAAAGTAGCATTTCTATTTCTATTCTAAATTCCCTGACATAGCAACATTGCCTTAGTAATCTCTGATGTGATATAACTTCATTTCTGATTTATTTTGTGAAGAGAAGTGAAGGTTATAAAAGGTAAACAGTGATTACAATTGATTTATTTATACTTCTGTTTTTTTTTTTCATTTTATTTATCAGGGGGAAAAAGTCAAATGTCAAATAGTCTAGATGATTTCCCATGGTCCTCTACTTACCCAGGGTTTCTGTTAGTATTCAGAAAATCTTATGATGCTTGCTATTATTTCTAAGTATTGAAATTCATTTCCTGGACTATGTTTACTTATAGGCTGTTCGGAACAATTATTTACTTAATCCAAGTATGCCTCATAAACCTACTTTCAGTGTGTGCTATGTGCAGGGAATAGTGAGGTTTCATGTTACTGTGCCTAAAGTGTATCCTTTCATCATCTTATAGCAGTTAACTTAAATAACAGTCATTTAATCTTCAAACTATCCATTTCCTGGAAAGGTTGTGTGGTCTCAAGAGTGTAACACATGTGAAGACATTTGGACTGGTTTTAGGAACATAGAAGGTTCTGAATATATCTGAAGTGTATTGATTTCATTAAGTGTCAACTAGGAAATAAATGATTTGCATGCATGTAAGGACATATATGGTCTGTCCTGTACTCTAAATTTCTGAGGCACATTCAAGCTTAGGTCAGTAGAAGACCAATAAAGCCTAACCAATAAACTTTTTCCATATTAGCATTCTGTCTTTCACTATGTTTTAGGAGAGGTCTCCTATATTCATCCTATCTGGGCCATCAGGAGACTTTCTACCAGGAGCCCAGAATTCTTTCAACACTGACTGGTCAGCAACACCAGCACTATTGGCAATACAGCAAGAACTCAAGGTTCTAGAAATCTGTGTAGACACAAGTGGATCAACTTCCCTCCTGCTCTCCTCTCCCCAGTTATGGTGCCCCATCATCATTTAGTCATGACCTTACTTTATTGCTTAGGGAAAAATTAGCAGCATGTCATAGATAAGCTACATAGAGAATCGCAAGCTCATAATAAATACACTATGGGAAAAAAAATGACTGGCAGATAGTGCCCTGCTGTGGGAACTAGGTGGATAGGGGACACATTCACTAGATTTGTGTGATAACGAATGCAATTTTTATGATTTGTCTAAGGCAGATATTTCCACATCTTCTTTAAGAGAATAGGCAAAATGATAAAAGAAATGTATGTTTTATGCTAGCACTATGAGGACACTTTGGCATTTCTTTCCATTTTTCTGACAGCTGTTTTTGCAAGTTTCTCTGTAACATTTCAATAAATCAGTAGCTGAGTATATAAAATTATGCAGTCTCCATAAAATCACAGAAATCCTTTAGGTGACTAACTTCAATATTTTCAAAGTCTTCATTTTATATATTATAAATGTTAGTTTAAAATACTGGTTTAAATTATATGCAGTCGACTTCCTGGTACTTTCAACCTGCTCCCACACATGGGTCAAACCTTCTCCTGTGACCAGAGAATTCTCCCAGGATGCCAGCAAATAGGGCAAAGATCTGTGAATCAGCTCCTTCGAATGTGCTGGGGTGATATGGCTGGACATCGAAGTATCTTAGTACAGTAAGAAATGCTAGAGCCCAGAATATTAAAATGATTTGAATCTGTGTGATTTAGAGTCAAAGAATACAATAAGTATAGTTAACGAGAAGAGCAATGTGTAGACTCTAAATCCAGTTTGCCAGTACTGAGTATGTGATTCTAACAGGAAAATCAGAAATGTATGTCTGGAACTTGAGAACTGATTCAGGCAACTTGTATATAACATAAACAAGATGACAAGTTGGGAACAGAAGAAAAAATGACATCCAGGAGACAAGAAGAAAAGTTAAAAAAAGAAGAAGAAGCTTAAAGTTTGAAGAAGAACCAGATATTTAATGAAATCTTATATTTATTGGCATTAAACTACAGCTTTGGGATACCTGGGTGGCTCAGTCGGTTAAGTGTCTGCCTTCAGCTCAGCTCATGATCCTGGGGTTCTGGGACTGAGTCCTACATTGGGCTTCCTGCTCAGTGAAGAGTCTGCTTTTCCCTCTCCCTCTGCCTCTGACCCCTGCTTGTGCTCTCTCTCTCAAATAAATAAAAATCTTTTTAAAAAATTTAGAACTACAGCATTATGCTAGTTTTATAATATTAGAATTTTTTTGTCCAAGACAATTTGCCTCTTACATTAATTTGGAGATGTACCAAAAGTTTATGGAATATTTGGATTTCCAATATTAAATTTCATCTATCACTGATTTAGGGATGGCTATGTGACAAAATATACAAGCTAATATTTGCAAAAAAAAAAATACTTCCCAAATTTATTTTATTTTCAAATATTGTTGGATAAATTCTTTGACTTTCAGGAACAACACCCTCAGGAAAGCCTGAGAACAAATGTCAAAAAAATTAAATTAAAACTAGGTTTTATTTTACTTAATTCCCAGTGATTGAAAACAAGAGATTTCATTTTGAAAAATAGTGCATAACCATATTTATTTGTATTCACCATCATATACCCCACCCTAGTCATTGGGTCCAAACAACTTTCCTTGTCTTTGTTCAATAGAAATGCTGTTTCAAGAGTCACTAATTCAGAAATATCCTGAAATCACACTGCCACTGCAAAGTTAACCATTAATGGGACTGCAAGTGTCACTCTTCTAAATAGTGTCATGCTTCGAGTCCAGGAGTCTCATACTTTGCAACTAGAGAAAATATGATGCAGTAAAAGCATGCCAGAAATGTCCTAGCAGGAGGAAAGAGAAAAAAGACTAGAAAGTCCTTTTTTTGGAGGTTCTTCAGGCTTGTTATCTCTCAGGGTAGAATCTTAGCAACATAATGAACTGTTTTTCTTTTGTTAGTTTAATGTTAAAGCTTCTGATATCTAGATATTAAATGAATTCAGTAGATGGCTTCTAATTTTCTCAATCTTAAAACTTAGGACTTGATAAAGTAAAGGAGAATTCTGACTTTTAATGCTTGTGGGCCCTGCATATGGGGTCTCAGAGAAACCATACTTTTACATTTACCAGAATCAGCAAAACCTCAAATCTGGGCTGTTTCTGCCTAGAGTCACATTGTACATTTGCTTCATTAACAAATAATTTAAAAAGAAACATCTGAAACACAAAGATCAGAGTAAAACCTCCTTAGTTCCTCTACGATTGGAATTGAGCAGTCCTACACATACTACAAGCTTAAGATAAGGTCTGTAATTTTAGGTCTTTGGTTATGAGAACTTAAAACTCTTCATGTAAAAAGTGTGTGTAACCCTGCACTAAATGGTTGTTCCCCACAGCACTCCTTTTTGTGAAGATTGTGTACACTGGGTAGCTCTCCTAACTTGGTCTTGAATAAAACTCTTCTTTCTCTAAAATTTTTTAAAAAGGTATGCTCATTTGCATTCATGGACTGTTTATCAGTAATGGAGAAAGATTACTTTGATTTTCAGAGTGTTTTACTGTTAAGTCACACACATTTTTTAAATTAAAAAAACTGTGTGGAGCACATACCTTTTAAGGTGCACACTGATGTAAAGTTTATTCCACGTGAACAAATCAGTCTCCTTCCTGACCAAGTCTTGATCATTCTCATGCCATAAGCTGGCAGTATTCAGTTTTTAACCACAATACTTCTATTACTTGATCAAAAAACTTTTCTTAAAACTCAAGATTTGATTTCTTTTATGAGAAAAAAAAAAAGAGGGGTGCCTGGGTGGCTCAGTTGGTTAAGCCACTGCCTTCAGCTCAGGTCATGATCCTGGAGTCCCAGGATCGAGTCCTGCATCGGGCTCCCAGCTCTGTGGGGAGTCTGCGTCTCCCTCTGACCGTCTCCCCTCTCATGCTCTCTCTCACTCACTCACTCTCTCAGTAAATAAATAAAATATTTTTAAAAATAATATGTGAATATAGGCACCCATATAAAAACTTGGAGTTATATTTAACCACTCAATAGCAAATGTATCTAAAACACTTTTTTTATAAATGTTAGAAAGCACTGAGTTTGTATCTATATGAGATTGAAAAACTTGGTAATGAATCAAAAGACTTTGCATTGCCTTGACTGACTGCATTCTTCACTTTTTAGCTAATTATTCTGGCATCAAGCACAGACATAGAGTCACTATATATTCCATATTTATGGACAAATCCCAAATCTCAGAAATCAGGACTTTGAACAAAGTCTTCAAACAATGTGTTTCCCCTTGAGATATAAACATTCCTGTGCATCTTTTTTATAAGTACATGGGTGGAGTAGAGTGAAACAGGATATACTATCAACTAAATTATAACTAAAGGAAAATTTTAGGCATTCCACTAAAACACCCACAAAACCCTTTCTAAGTCAATTTTCCCCCTGAAAATAAAGTTTCCCTGTATAAGTAAAGAGGTCTTTAATATTTAATTCAATCTTTATATAAATAATATATACATAAAGTTTGAAATGTCAAATAGTTCTTTCCTTTCCATTTCCTTTTATTTATATATTGCTTATTTTTTTATATTGGACTGTTTTATCCATCACCGTGTCCATCAGGGTCTAAAACACATTATTAGATCCTCTTTTCAAGGCTCATGTTTTCAGTCCCAGTCTCACAAGTAATTATGCTGAAGTTTGTGTTTGTTTCCTTATTTTCAGCTCAGCTCCTTATCTCTGTCCCCCTTGTTGACCAGTTAGGATCTTCTCTTGTTAAATTTATCTGGAGAAAATACTCAATTATTCTGGTTATTTTTGAAATGTATAGTTGAGGCTATTAGAACCTACTGTAAGAGAATTTTGAAACAAGTGAAGAAATGTCAGCAATTCAATTCTCAATTTAAATGAGTCAGTTTTTCAAAAACCTGCTTGATATTCTGTAGAAGAGAATGGGAGGAATTTGTTGAATATGCTCAGCTGTATAAAATAAAAACAACAATAATTGAATCTTTCTCTTTCATACTAAAATATATTACCAGATACCATGGTAAACACTTTTCATGGAGAAGAACTGGATTAAAAAATCTTTCAGTTCTGAATAAACATTAGAATCCTCATCTAAATTAACATCTCTAGGAGTAAGCCTCAGACACAGCATTTTATAAATCATCAAGAAAATCTAATGTGTAAGCTATGTATGGAATTTGAGACCACAAGAACCTGGATCTGGATAACAGGTCTACTACTTAATTGCTGCATGACATGCTTAAATTGTTTTAGTTCTTTCATCTAGAAGAAAATTATATGTCTTACATCTTTGAGTTATTTAAGAATCATATATGAAATCTAAAATAATGATTCTTATTTATTGAGGATGAACATGTGCCAGGCACTGAACTAAGTAGTTTCACATACAGTTTTCAATATACATGCCAAAAGTACCTGCCATCTGTATTCAGAAAACTATACAACAGACATAAGAGAAACTAAGGAAGATACAACCAAATGGAAAACAGTCCATGCTCATGGGTTGGAAGAACAAATATTGTTAAAATGTCTATGTTACCTAGAGAAATCTACACATTCGAAGCAATGCCTTTCAAAAGCCATCAACTTTTTCACAGAGCTGAAAGAAATAATCCTAAAAGTTGTATGGAACCAGAGAAGACCCCGAATAGCCAAAGGAATATTGAAAAAGAATACCAAAGCTGGTGGCATCACAATTCCAGACTTCAAGCTGTATTATGAAGCTGTTATCATCAAGACAGTATGGTACTAGCATAAAAACAGACACATATCAATGGAACAGAATAGAGAACCCAGAAATGGACTCTATGATCAATTAATCTTTGACAAAGCAGGAAAGAATAACCAATGGATAAAAAACAGTCTTTTCAACAAATGGTGCTGGAAAATTGGACAGGTACACACAGAAGAATGAAACTGGACCATTTTCTTGCACCACACACAAAACTAGATTCAAAAGGGATGAAAAACCTAAATGTGAGACAGAAATCCATCAAAATCCTACGGCTGAACACAGGCAACAACCTCTGTGACTTTGGGTGCAGCAACTTCTCAATAGACACATCTCCAAAGGCAAGGGAAACAAAGGCAAAAATGAACTATTGGGACTTCATCAAAATAAAAGGTTTTTGCACAGCAAAGGAAACAGATGACAAAACCAAAAGACAATGACCAAATGGGAGAAGATATTAGCAAGTGACATATCAAATAAAGGGCTAGTATCCAAAATCTATAAAAAACTTATCAAACTCAATATCCAAAGAAAAAAATAATCCAATCAAGAAATAGGCAGAAGACATGAACAGATATTTCTCAAAGAAGACATACAAATGGCCAACAGACACATGAAAAAATGTTCAACATCATTCAGCATCAGGGAAATACAAATCAAAACTACAATGAGATACTATCTGGCCCTGAACTTTTGTTTGTAGGGAGACTTTTGATTATGGATTCAATTTCTTTACTGCTTATGGGTTGTTCAAATTCCCTATTTCTTCCTGTTCATTTTGGTAGTTTGTATGTTTCTAGGAATTTATCCATTTCTTCCAGATTGCCCAATTATTAGCGTATAATTTTTTATAACATTCTCTTATCATTGTTTGTATTTCTGTAGTGTTGGTTGTGATTGCTCCTCTCTCATTCATGACCTTATTTATTTATGTCCTCTCTCTTTTCTTTTTAATAATTCTAGCTAGGGGGTTATCAATTTTATTCATTCTTTCAAAGAACCTGCTTCTAGTTTTATTGATCTGGTCTGGTTTCTTTTCTGACAACATAAACATTAACTTGTCGGGGCGCCTGGGTGGCTCAGTTCGTTAAGCGACTGCCTTCAGCTCAGGTCATGATCCCGGAGACCTGGAATCGAGCCCCACATTGAGCTCCCTGCTCAGTGGGAAGCCTGCTTCTCCCTCTCTCACTCCCCCTGCTTGTGTTCCCTCTCTAGCTGTATTTCTCTCTGTCAAATAAATAAATAAATAAACAAACAAATAAATAAATAAAATCTTTAAAAACAAACAAAAAACACATTAACTTGTCCTCTTCATGTTCTGCTCAAAATGTGTTACTCCTTTGAAATTTTTCTAAGATTTCAATCTCAGATCTATGAAGTTGAATGACATGGTTTCAAAAATATTGACAAAGAAAACTATTTATCTATTCTTTCAATTTCTTTCTAAAATTGCTTTATGTCCTAAAGTATCAAATCTATCAGAAAGATTGTATTATATACCACCATGTAAGACTGTTTAGTCTTTAGATAACTGAAAGATTCAACAAATTCATCTCCCATCTGATAAGAACTGCATTCAAACCTAATTAAAAGTATTGGCCTGCCACATTATTTTTTTTAATGTGGAAATTAAGAGTAAGTTAATCATTATATTCATACATTGGAAATCTATGAGGCTGCTTAAAAACTAGGTTAGATATACCTAGGGAGAAATTAGCTATGCCCATGACATAATAAATGAAAGGGAGGGAAAAGTAGCATTAAATTCTATGTAATACAATTGCATTTTCTAGTTTTATAAAATCAAATAAACAAAGATTGAGAAAGGACTAGAGGGATGGTTGAATTATTTGATCTGTTTCAATATTCCTATAATAGTATTATAATTTTAATATGAAAAAATATCAATAAAGTAAAATCTCCTAAAAGGAAAGTTACATAAACTTATCTGAACATAATTTCTTATGTCTTAGAACTTTTAACACTTTAATTATGAGGGGTTTTTTCCTCATAATTTAACCATATTTCTTCTTTAGCAATCTCTAAAAATAGATCTTTTATAAGGGAAGTAGAATGAGATATTGAAATTTAGGTGCTGAATTTGACTCTCTGGAAAACCACATACTCTAAATTTGTTAAATTAATGACAAAAAATAGGTATCATACTTACAATAGGGACTAACCTTGTCATTTTTCTAGCACATCATATAATCCCTATTAGATTACTCTTCATCTCTAAAATAAATTTTTAAAAATGAGTGTGATACTTGCCTTCTAACTTTTAGAAAGTCATGGTAATGTTATGGAATACAAATAATTTCTTCAACATATAAAAAATGAAAATGTTTAGATGTGTAAATCTATAATGATCATAACTTATAATGTTTGAATAGGTCAAAACTTGGAGGAAACTTGTGTCTAGGATCATATTCTGAAACAAAGACCAAACCTCAGGAAATATAATTAAAAACAGAATTTCCTCCCAACAGGAGGAGACAGAAAGAAACTACAATTATAAGTTTTCTAAAGTAACTGCTCTAAGAAAATGGAGAGAGAATAAATCTTTTCCCTTATTTTCCACAGGGAGAATTAAACCTCTTCGATTTGTATTTACCTTCATACATCCCAGTAGGTCATAACAAATTCACAAAGGTCCACAAGAGCTTTTTATTTTGGTTTACTTATTTTTAGTAACCTCTACAACATGGGGCATGAACTCATGACCCCAAGATCAAGAGTCAAACACGGAAATACTCAATATCCATTGTAGTCTATACAAACTGCTAACTTGAGGTCATCAAAATCTTAACATTTGACTCTACTATATTCCTTGAGATAATGTCATATATTTGCAAAAGTATGTTTTCAGCAATCACTATGATAGAAAGTAAGTATCTATAAAAATCAACGTGGGATAGTGAAAAGGGATGACAGTTTCCAATCTGATTCAAAGATTTGAGAAGTTGTGTAGTGTTCAAAAGATGTACACATTAATAATTATGATTAACAAAGAAACAAAAATGTGTTTTATTTCAATGTATGTGTTCTTTTAAGTTACTATTAAGCTTTTAAAAAATAAATATTTATTAAAATCTTGGACCTACTTAGCTAACAAACATTGTTAGCTACTTCTTTGGATCTACATGTGCCATGAAAAAATTACTGAGACACTGAGTTTATTGTGAACTAAGAAACTATGGGAACCCCTGAATGAATACTTAATTTCTGCAAAACTACTGTGCAATTAAGGAATACAATAAACTCACCTCAGGCTGTACATCACATTTTTATAACTTTAATGATAGAAAGAAAGATATTTGCTCTCTCCCACCTACTGAAGTTTAAGTGCATACTCACTGACAAGAATGATGGTAAGACAAACTTTTTATCTAGGACAGATCTGAGATGGCACCAGATTTAGGTTTTGTTTCCTTCCCCATCCCCAGAATCCAGTGCCGTCTTGTTATAGGAATAATAGCAATTATTATTATAATGGAAATAAGCATATTATTCACAGTTATGAGAGCATGAGAATGAATTAATGAAAAAAATTGCTTCCCACCAAAATGGAAGCATCCATTCAACAGAGAGCCAGACTTTCTCAGCCTAGCAATTCACTGAAAACTGGGAAAATGCTAACAATACATCCTTCATCAGTTAATAATTATTAATGTGTAAGTCCAGCAGGTGTGTGACTAGAAAAGAAGATATGATGACATTGTCTTCAACGAAAAATCATAGCCCATTGCATCTCTATTCTTTAAGGTTTCATGTGTATAGATTGTGTATTTGCAGTGCAGCTCATTATCTCGGCATTAAAGAGAAAAGAAGAAAAAGGCAAAAAGAAGTTAACCTGTATGCCATTGTATACGTCTGTGTTCCCTATAAATACTGGATTCATGAACCATTGCCAATGAAGGTCATTCACTTTAACTGTAATGAAACACAATAGCAATGTAATTTTCTTAATCTCCTGTATGACTTTCCTTCCATGCATTACATTTCCATCCCTCATTTCTTTTGTCTCATTTCATGTCTTCTATTATAGTGGCTTTAATAATGCTTACTCCCCAATCTCTTATTGGCCCACATTCAAACCATTTACTGTAGGTAATTAGCTTTAGTGTGCCTGAGCTCTGTTATCTGTGCCTGCTCTGTTCACAGCAGCCTTTTATGGGTATTCTTCTTACATCAGAATTTAAAAGAGTTAAAATAGGATCAATGTCTGTGGAAGACACTGTGACTTACTTTTTTACAGTTTCTAACAACTAATTGCTCTGTTATACTCTTTTGAGTAAGAACACAAATCACTGACAGACATACTGTTTAATTAAAAAAAAATAATAGGTTAAGTCAAACCAAATTTAAGAAGGGCTACTTTATTACAGAGTCTCTAAATCGAAACTCAAATACCAAGCAACCACAAGGATATGCTATATAAAAATGTACTCAGAGAGACTCCAGGGCAAATTAAAATGAAATCAAAGAATTTGCATCCCCTTGACCATGACAGCATTAACATTCGTTCTCAGCATAACTAAACTTTAGAAAATCTTCTTTCTGACTCTAGGCCCCTGCTCTTACTTTCCTGAGAACATTAGTACACTGGTCACTAAATTTTTTCTTGGCCCCTTTGAAATGTAAATATTTTTAAAAGCATGCCTATTTTACAACCTAGGAATGTCTTCCTCAAGACTTGGAAACCATCCCTTTGAAATGGGAACCATCCCTTTGAAATCAAGAAACATAGGACCCCTATCCCCATCTCCCCTACACCCAGTTGGATGGAAGGATAGAAGTCTAACTTCAGGGGGTTCCTTGATCTGTGCTGCAAAACCTCCTCCTATCATGCAGATATGATTTCACTTACATGTGGAATCTAAGAAAGAAAACAAATGAACAAACAACAAAAACCCAGAAATAGAAGCATAAATACAGAGAATAAACTGGTGGTTGTTGGGTGGGGGGGCATGCATGGCAAAATCAGTGAAGGGGATTAAGAGGTACAAACTTCCAGTTACAAAATAAATAAATTATAGGGATGAAAATAGAGCATGGGGATTATAGTCAATACTGTAATAACATTACATGGAGACAGATGACTACACTTATCCCAGTGAGCATAACTTAATAGATAGAATTGTCCAATCACTATGTTAAAAATAAGAAACTAGTCTAACACTGTAAGTCAACTATACTTCAATTAGAGAGAGAGAAAGCTTACTTTTCCTTTGGTGAAAGCCAGTTGGCGAACACAGTTGACTTACGCTCTTTCTCTCAGCCCATCTTTTGAAAAGCATACTGCCTTTTGTTTCTGCAGAGCTGAGTTCAGACTGAGTTCTGGTCTCTCAACCTGAATAAAGTCTTCCTTTCCTTTAACTTTGCCCAGCGCAATTGTGCTTTGCCACACTAATGCTTGATAAAATTTTATTATTTAAATATTCAAAACCATCAATTTTATCTCATAGCTTTTCCCCAGGGCTTGCTCTGGCCAGTGAGCTGTAAAACCAGAAAAGAAGAATTTAAGGAAAAAAAAAAAAAGAGGGATTCAAGAAAATAAGAATTTCCATTTCCAATTTATGTCAGTAATTTATATCATTCCAGATTATTATCACAGACTCATGAAAAAAAGTTTAAAAATAGAAATTAAGCCAGGAAATAAAATTTAATATTTTATCATTCTTGACTTTCCTCAATTCAGTTGTTTCTTGACAATACACACAAAGGTAATGGAGAAATGAAAATGTCTAGATCTAGACATCTGCTCTCACATAATACAACCCAGTAGATATTTACTGGAGAAATTTAAAACTGTTTATCTTTTCCTTGAAATTATAACCATTTTATGTCATATTTGTTGCTTGTTTATAGTCAATTGTCAACATGGGAATTGCTTATGGGTTTGGAGTAGGATAGCTGATAAGGTTAGAACACAAAGGCAGGGGAGGCTGGAGGTCAGGGGGCGGGTACAACCATTCATCAAAATGGAGAAAACAAGAATGGGAAGAAAGGAGGTGGAGGAGGGGTGGGACAGCAGAGTAGGTGGTGAGTTCAGTTACTGACAAACTGACTTTTGACGCCTGTGATTTAGCCCCAGAATTATGTCCATTATAAACCTAAATATGGAAAGGCAGATTAGTGCTGGTGTTGGGCATTTTGAAGGCTTGAGGGGAGAGAAAGAATTTTCTACAGAAGGGAGAACCTTGAACTCTTCAGATGTGCAAGGGATGAAAGAGAGCAAAGATTAATATATTCTACAGAACAGAGGGAAATTGAGCAAGGTCCTGAGAAAGAGGATCAGGGGGATTCAGAATGGATGAAGAAACCAGGTTTGTAGTTTACCTTGAAAAATGGAAATGTCTTTTCCACTGAGTTGAGATGAAAGACAGATACATGTTAATTTGTAAGCAGGATGTAAAGAGATGTGAATAGGAACTGAGAGTAGTCCTATTTAATAGTCTCTCTTTTCACTGTAAAGAAAAAAACAGTATTACCTGTGGAAAATGAGGTTAGATGCATAATCAGGGTCTCTGTCTGCTCCATTGTAGAAATAGCTCTAACTAAACCAGTTTGGGCATAGAGCTGCGCAAGTCATTTGTGATTAGGCATTGCTTTGTAGCATCACGTCAATTCATCACTTTCTAAACCACTAACACAGCTGTCACCCTCCTGCATTAAAATCCCAGATAGTGTTGTTGAGTCACTTCCATTGTATGTTCTGGAAACAATTTGAACCTTCCATATTATATTTCTTTGTAGATTTCCTGACTGTAAGCACTGGCTTGAGAAGGGGGCAGGAGGGGAGGGACTATCTTTCTGTACTAATTATCAGTGCTATGCTTGACACCAACTCCTCTATGAAAAAAAAATGCGTGGGGATAAAACTGAACTGTATTTTTATATAACTGATTAAATACGGTTCTATTAACTAAAGCCCATGAGCCCCTGAAAATATAAATAGAGTGCCTCTCTGTCTCTTATCTCTTTATCCCCTCTTTGTTCCTCAATTTTTGGAGTTCGAAACAACCTGACATTAGGTTCAATAAATGTTTCTGGAGGCTGAGTATTTTAACTTTTTGTTTAAATCTTGAATTCCTTTACTTGTTAACGTTTCATGTACTTATGCTTTACTTTGCCAATTAAATGCTAAGTTTTTGAGGAGAGTAACTCTAGTTGCAATACTGCATACTAAAGTCTCAATTACCTTAAAAGGAAAACTCTGAGAGGCAGTTTTGAAAAACTACATATTTCTTGGCTAACCAAAAGAGTTTGGGAATTATAAATACAAAGTCCCTTTTGATAGAAGTATATAATAAGCATAAGAACATATTACATATGTTCAGATTCATTTTTAAAAATTCTATTTTGAGGAGGTCTTATAGAGACCGATGGGAGGAAAACCCAGTATAATAGTGAACAATGTTAATAATTTTAGTATGTAAAAAATTCATGCTTAATAATAATAGAAAGATAAACCTGGTGAAAATTTTATTTATTTTATTTTTTGGCATTTCTTTTCTGTTTTTAAAGGATCAATTCTTCTTATGGAAAGCAATTTAAATAGCTGCTTGTTATTTAAAAATAAAATATAATTAATATCAAAAATTCACTCTTGGTCAGTATCTAAAGAGAAAACCCATGAAATCAGAAATATGTACCATCCTATTTCTAAATGAGAAAAGAAGTCAAAGTAGCAAAAGCTGAATCCACCAAATGATTCTCATTAGTTATCATTTTCCTTCTAACGGGAAATCTTTCCAGTGATCTGCAATGAGAAAATAATTCTGGAAAATTACAAAAGGATATTAACAATGACAATGAAAAAAAATGCAAATGAAATTTTTACCGAAGCGCCAGAAATCCTCCTCCAACAAAAAAAGGAATAGACTCCTAAAGCAATACTTTTACTGTGATAGTAAAAACAATACCACCATCTGGTGGTAAAAATACAATTTGTAATCCTGGAAAGAATAGGAAAGGATTCAATTGAAGCACTTTTTTAACAGAGAGCACATTTTTGTCTAGTGTCTCAAATTTGCTTATTTACTAGCTATAACTTCAGAAAATATAATTTTTAGAATTGAAAGAGATATTGGATAACCCCTATCAATAAAAGTTGTATTTGGGGATTAAAAAAATGTATCTATGTAGTTAACTTCAGCAAATTCCAGTGGAAAAAAGTTAAGCATGAATTTTGGAAACACAGATACCCAGATTCAAGTTCTACTTCTGACACTTACTAGTCCTTTGGCTTTGAAAATTTATCTCCCTGGGCTTTAGTTGTCTCACATAAGAAACAACTAATAGGGGCGCTTGGGTGGCTCAGTGGGTTAAAGCCTCTGCCTTCAGCTCAGGTCATGATCTCAAGGTCCTGGAATCGAGGCCCCACATCGGGCTCTCTGCTCGGCAGGGTGTCTGCTACCTCATCTCTCTCTGCCTACTTGTGATCTCTCTCTTTGTCAAATAAATAAATAATAAAATCTTAAAAAAAAAAAAAAGAAACAACTGATAGGATTGATAGGATTATAACGAGTATAAACATGTAATACACCTAACACCCAACAGATTAGCAACAAACAATATTTTCACTAGAATTACCCGGTCTTTGTTCTTTGTTTTTGTTTTCATTTTGAAGTGTTTTTCAAGCAGTATTACCCAACTGGTTTTGCTGCTTATAATTTTCAGACTTTCAGATTGCCTGTCAAAGATGTAGATAATGCACACTTGGGTGGCTCAGAGGGTTAAGCCTCTGCCTCTGGCTCAGGTCATGATCTCAGGGTCCTAGGATTGAGTCCCACATCGGACTCTCTGTTCAGTGGAGAGCCTGCTTCCCCCTCATTCTCTGCCTGCCTCTCTGCATATTTGTGATCTCTATATCTTTCTCTCTCTCTCTCTCTCTCTGTCTCTCTCTCTCTCTCTAATAAATAATCTTAAAAAAAAAGATGTAGATAATATTACACCATTTACTCGTATAAAAAGGAAAGCCAGTAATAGATTGATTTAATGTAACCAATGTAAAAGCAGCATGTATATAATCAAAGAAAAGAGAGAGAAGGGGGAAAAAAGGGCATACACATTTGATACCATGATTTATTTTTTCCTTTCCTTGGGTAAGCTTCTGCTTTGCTGACAAAAAGCAGGGAGACAAGTTAGGGTATTCTGTCAATGGGAAGTCAAGGTGCATCAGCTATTTCCACATTCTTCGGAAGATCTCAAGAACATAGCTGAGGAGGATGTACCAGCATGTCGTTGTTTATGTTTGCATCTTTAGAATCTCCACGAAGCTATGTCAGTTCTGCTCTATTTTCCCTAACAGAATTTCACATTGCAGTATGCCATGCATTCAACCCAGCTACACTCCAATCTCTTCATGAAATAATCCTGTAGTGGGTATGTCCATATCATTACCGAAGTAACCCACTACTGCATGAAAAGAAGGAATCTAGTGGTGTTCTCTGATATCTTATTTCTGAAATCAAGAGTCTTAAGAAGAATTTAAAAACAAGTAAGTTTCTCTCCATTGTTTTCTGCGCCCTTTTCTCTCCCAATTCACTTTGTCTCATACCAGAGACAAGCTTCTAGAGGAAGCCCCAGTAGTATCTCAATCCTCAAAATTACCCCATTACTCCTTGTTTCACCTTTACTTTTAAGCCAAAATTTCCCTCTCTTAGAGATCAAAATTGGAAATCAGGAAACATATTTAAATCACTAACAACACAATGTGATTCATGTCCTTCACTCTACCTTCTTCAATGCATTCGTTTTTCACCAAGCACATTTACTGCTTCTGATGGGGCTTGAACATTGTTCATTTTTCAAGCTCCACAGGCACCTTCCATCTTAATCATGCTGACCACTCAACCCAAACTCTTCTTAACGGATTTCAAAAAATTAAGGAATATTTTCAAGAGTTAGAGAGGAAGAAAAACAAAATTGTTTATGTCCTCTGAATAAGTAAAAAGATAAAAAATAGTAAAGTAACTCAGAAGAGGTGGAACTTGTGAAAAATACACTACCTGTTAAGCGTCTTATTCTTATCCCATTGTTACCTTCAAATATATTCCGTCGTAACTACTAACTCTACCCCTTTGACAACATTCTTGGATAAATTCCATAGCTCTGTGGCCATATTTAGGTATTACAAAGGTCTCATTTCTCTCATGCCCCCATCTAAGAACTGATTTGTGGGAAAGTATCCTACTAAAAGAAGAGAGGAAAAATCCCTAAGCCCTTTCCATCTTCTGTATTTAGGTATTACAAAGGTCTCATTTCTCTCATGCCCCCATCTAAGAACTGATTTGTGGGAAAGTGTCCTACTAAAAGAAGAGAGGAAAAATCCCTAAGCCCTTTCCATCTTCTGTATTCTTCTACACCAGCACGCGCAACAAGGAGTGAAGGAGACTTACCCCTGTACTACCAGAGCCTACACAATTTTTTTCTTGGCTGATACTCACTTCCAGGCCATCCATTATGGCAGGACTCCAAAGCTGGCTTAATTATGAGGTACAATTGTAGGTTCATATTGACTTCTGAACTGATCAACTCCCAGAGAGGTTGATGCTCCCTACCCAACTTACTTCCTGATATCACAATTCTGGATTTCAAGCTGTATTACCAAGCTGTAATCATCAAGACAGTATGGTACTGGCACAAATACAGACACATAGATCCATGGAATAGAACCCAGAACCCAGAAATGGACCCTCAACTCTATGGCAAACTAATTTTTGACAAAGCAGGAAAGAATATACAATGGAAAAAAAAGACAGTTTTTTCAATAAACGGTGTTGGGAAAATTGGGACAGCCACATGCAGAAGAATGAAACTGGACCACCTCCTTACACCATACACAAAAATAGACTCAAAAGGGATGAAAGACCTAAATGTGAGACAGGAATCCATCAAAATCCTAGAGGAGAACACAGATAAACAACCTCTGTGACCTCAGCTGCTGTGACTTCTCAATAAACACATCTCCAAAGGCAAGGGAAACAATGGCAAAAAATGAACTATTGGGACCTCATCAAGATAAAAAGCTTTTGCATAGCAAACGAAACAGACAAAACCAAAAGACAACCAACAGAATGGGAGAAGATATTTGCAAATGACATAGCAAGTAAAGGGCTAGTATCCAAAATCTATAAAGAACTTATCAAAACTCAACACCCAAAGAACGAATAATCCAGTCAAGAAATAGGCAGAAGACATGAACAGACATTTCTTCAAAGAAGACATACAAATGGCCAACAGATACACGAAAATTGTTCAAGATCACTCAGCCTCAGGGAAATACAAATCAAAACCACAATGAGATACCAGCTCAAACCAGTCAGAATAACTAGAATAACAAGTCAGGAAAAGACAGATGGTGAGGATGTAGTGAAAGGGGAATATTCTTACACTGTTGGTGGGAATGTAAGCTCATGCAGCCACTCTGGAAAACAGTATGGAGATTTCTCAAAAAGTTGAAAACAGAGTAACCCTATGACCCAGCAATTACACTACTAGATATTTACCCAAAAGATGTAAATGTAGTGATCCTAAGGGCCACGTGCACCCGAATGTTTAGAGCAGCAATGTTCACAATAGCCAAACTATGGAAAGAGCTGAGATAGCCATATGTCCATTGACAGATGAATGGATAAAGTGTGATATATCACATTTACTTTATATATATCCATTACATATATATACACACACACATGTGTATATATACATATAATGGATTACACAGCCATCAAAAAATGTAATCTTAAAAATTGTGGAAAAAATCTTATAAATTGTAGAAAAAAAACTTGCAACAATATAAATGGAACTAGAGGTTATTATGCTAAGCAAGCAAGTCAGTTAGAGAAAGATAATTATCATATGATCCCACTGATATGCGGAATTAAAGAAACAAGGTAGAGGATCATAGGGTAAGGGAGGAAAAAATGAAACAAGATGAAACCAGAGAGGGAGACAAACCATAAGAGACTCTTAATCTTAGAAAACAAATTGAGGGTTGCTGAGGAGGTGGGGGTGCTGGGAATTGGGTGGCTGGGTGATAGACATTGGGAAGGGTATGTGTTGTGGCGAGCGTGGTGTGTTGTGTAAACCTGAGTCATAGACCTGTACCCCTGAAACAATACATTATATGTTAATAATGAATAAATAAGCAAAAAATAAACACTTTCTAATATCAGTTCTTTCTGCAAATCAACTATACTGGGGTCCAAGTAGTATATAGTAAAGGGCACCATTCAAATATATACAATTCAACAATTTAAAAAAGATACTGACATCACAGAAAGGAATTCTGCCATGCCTTCTTGCAAATATGGTATTAACTATTTCTTTAATATTAATTTGCTCATTTAGATAATTTTTCTATAAATATTTAATATGTTAACATTTGGGAAGTTGGGTATAGCTTACAGGAGACTTGTGTTTTATAACTTTTTAAAAGTCTAAAATTGTTACAAAATAGTTTAAAAAAGAAAGTAAGATAAATCTAAAAAAAAATAAAATGCCAGTTGAGGATGATTTTTATAAGCTGTTAGTTAAAACACTTTGATCCAATTTACCCTTACAGTTTTCAAAAATAGATTATCCTTTATTTATTTTTGGTCACCCATATATAATGTATAAGTTAATGTTTACTGCTTTGGGTACAAAAAAATGCTGAAGAAGCCTGGAATGTGTTGTAGCGGGGAGGAAAGGACATTACCTCTAAAATTAATATCCAACCTGATTTATTTAAAAATACTGTACTGAGGGGTGCCTGGGTGGCTCAGTTGGTTGGGCGACTGCCTTCAGCTCAGGTCATGATCCCGGAGACCGGGGATCAAGTCCCACATCAGGCTCTCTGCTCGGCAGGAAGCCTGCTTCACCCTCTCTCACTCCCCCTGCTTGTGTTCCCCCTCTGGCTGTGTTTCTCACAGATAAATAAAATCTTTAAAAAAAATATATTGTACTGAATGTTTTGCTAACCCAAGACAACTTAAATATAACCTTTCCAAAACACATTGCTTTTGCAGTGTCAGACATTTGACAACCATCTGCAACTCTATCCTACTTATAGAAATCCTATATACCTCTCTGTCATACATATAAACTATTATATGGAACAATTTTAGTATATATTTCATAATGAATGTGGTTTATACTGAATTAAATACATCTGCTGAGAGATCAGAAATCACTGAATTAAATTGCATTCACCAAGTTCAAAAGTACACTGATTTTCCCTTTCCCAACCACCAAATGTGCATGTACTCATAAACAGATACAAACCCCATTTCAAAATCTGTGCCATTTAATAAGGTTAAACACTTAACAATCTGGTACAAATATTCTCATTTTTAAAAAGATATATATATGCATTTTACATAATTGTTTAAATTAAAGATAATACTAAAAGCAAACAGCTAAAATTTTACTTTTATTTTTCTCCAATTTACATAGCTAAATCAATTGTGTATAGTTCTTTCATGTATAAGAGTTTTAGACTTTTATGTCCTACAATTAAGGAAATCTAAACATTAAAAATAAGTTTTAAGACACATATCCAATTATGTACAAAAATCACATGTCAATTCATAGATTCAAGCTTAATATAAAATTAATCATATAAATTGTGAAAAAATATACTACAAAAAATTTTGTTCTTAAAGTAGCATACTTTAGCATATAACCTAGTTGATCCAAAAGTATAAATAATGTAGTGTCTACATTGCCCTGTCATGAAAGGAGGTATTCTTTGTAAATATGTATAAGAGTCTGACTTCTTTCAAGGGTCAAAATTATTTTCACTTTACCCATTTTCATTAAAAAGTTTGTAAAAATGTATCATTTATAAAATTGAGTACACTGAACAAAGCGAAACCTTTCATAACTAAAAACCATTATGAACGCCCATTATTAAGAGACTTGTACAAACTATTTGTATAAACAGGGTGATTTATTTTTCCTTTTCTCTAAATTAAGTATGAACTTCAACACTTTTCAACACTTTTCTTAATCAATAAAATTCTTGACCAGATAGAAATATTTGTTATTGTTCACTGATCTATTTCCTCCACATCCTGAGTAGATAAAGTTGGCTCAAATCTGAGTTGAAGGCATGGAATATTATGGTACCAGATATGTAAAATATTTTAGCTTTCAAATAAATGGATCAGTTAAAGAGTCAAGCAACTTTAATACATGCCTACTATGTGCAAAGCACTATCTTAGGTGCTATAAAAAATATACTATGTAATAAGCTTTTAAAATGAGAAAAATCAAATTACTGAGTTTATGTAAACACTGATCAACAGTTCATTAAGAAATCTTTTCAAAGGAAACCAATGAAATGCACCTAAACCATTAAAAAAAAATATTTTCATATATAATTGGCACTTTTCTTTATTGAATGTGGTACTTTCTCCTGGATAACATATAATTGAATAATACTGTCTTGGAATCATTAAAGGGAAATGTTAAAAATAGCCAATATTAGTATATTACCTCCTGTAATTCTTGAGTTAAAGTGAAAATATGTATATATAATGCTATTTCTGAATTCACTACATACTGGGACACAAAGATAATCAACCTACATTTTAATAGTTCAGTAACCTTTTGTGGTAACGGGCAGACTAGTGTATACAAATTTAAAAACAAAACAGGTAGTTTTAAATTCATGAGTTTTCAGTAATAGTTCTTAAAAATCATCACATATATTTGATTAGTTCACACTTTTATACCATAAATTTTCTAAATAAACCCAAACTACCGGCAATGATAATTAAACAAGTGGCAAGAATAGATGTGTCACTTTGTTTTTAAAATGTAAACATTTAACTAATAATTGGCCTTTTATTTTTCTAATTTAACTTATTAGCTTATTATTTCACACCTGGACAATGGGAAGTGTTTATGTATGTATGTGCGTGTATTCTGAGGCACTTGGTGGGCTCTGGAGGCACAGGTCTGTTACTTACATTAAAACAAAAATAAACAAGTCCATAAATGTACAGAAAATACATCTAATTATAAAATACCAACTTCTAAAATGTGATTGTCCATATTGGGTAGAAAATGCTGCAATGGCAATGTGCACTCTTACAAATGATGGCCAGTTTTCCAGCTGCAAACTCGTCTCCTTTTTCTATTTCACCCTTCATGTCCTGTATTGCTGAGGTCACATTCTACTGAAACAGTACTCACAACTGGATTCTGATTTTCAAATGGTACATCTGTGCCTAATGGTGGCGGCTTATACAAGAAGACTGCAAACCCATTGAAGAAAATGGTGACAGTTTTACAAGTAACACCTAAATATAAAAACAAAATTAATCATGCATTTGGCCTTTAAGTATTACAAAAATGAATTCTCACTGAGAAGTTCTTCACAAGTAGAAACCTACTTAAAAGAGGAGTATACATGCATTACAGTTCTATGTTTTAAATTTTTAAAGTTTTAGAGAGAAAGGTGATATTCTTCAGCAAAAGATTTCCATACAACTCAATAAACTAGACTTTAGTTTTCTTTCTAAACATTAAAACTGTACAATAACTCTTCTCGGTTATGATTGTACTTTATATTATTATAACAATGTTCTACTTCTAGCTTTATTAACACATCATATGTGTAAAAAATAGCAAGAAATGAAGTCAATGACAAAATAAAATATCTTGCAATATCCTTGAACCTAAATAATGGGTCGTAGAATTTTTCATGTCCATGATGGAAAATAATTCTAAAAATAAAAAGGCTTTGGGGTTCTTAGGAGAAAGCTTCCACAAAATACACCAAGTTGACTGTTCAACCAAATTTAAGTATCAACTAAAAATGTGAAATAACGAGAGTCACTTCACAAGCTTTGTTTTCAAAGGACTCTGATTTTGAGCTTGGTTATATGAAGAGAAACTATTTCTGGCCAGAGAATACACATTTAGGTGACAGCTGAATAAATTAAACAGCCTCACAATATAGTTTTGGCAGTACCTAATTTGTGTTAGTGTTTAGTACTTTACTCAAAATGTGTATTTAAAAAAGAAATTCTCATTGAACTAAGCATTTATAGGTTTACAGGAAGACTATAATTATACAGGTACTACCACGATAATGTTTTTAGGAAATTGAAAGGTATATAAGATTCGGGGGGCTAAAATTCTCACATTTACCATAGAATAGAAAAAGGAAAAATTCATTATTTGTATCTTTTGTTCAGAAAGTACATGTATAACCAATTAAATAATTTTTTAAACATAAAAACAGGGTGAATAAAAAAGGTTCAACAAGTAAAAGTGGTGGAAAGATTTATTTTGCCTATTCTACATTTACCCTATTATTTTTTGGATATATGCATTTATTTCTTCAGTGGATATTTTATTATTCTATCATTACAAATTAAGAAATCATTCTCTGGGTTTAAACACATTAAGATTAATAAGCTCTCCTGATACACATACCAAAATACACACAACAAAAATCACACATCATGTAATAGTACATATATGTGTGTATATTTATCTAGGACTTCTCTATTTTTTTTTGACTTCTCTATTTTTTATTGAATTATAATTGATGTATACTTTATATTAGTTTCAGATATACGAAAGTAATTTGATATTCTTAAATATTATGAAATGACTGTCACAATAGGTCCAGTTGCCATCTGTCTCCATGCAAAGTTACTGTAATATTATTTTTTTATTTACTTTTCTCGCTCTCTCTCTTTTTTTTTTTTTTTTTAGAGCAAGCAGGGGTAAGGGCCTGAGGGAGAGAGAGAGAAAGAAGTAGGCTTCAGGATCAGTGCAGAGCCCAACATGGGGCTCGATCTCACGACCCTGAGATCATGACCTGAGCCAACATCAAGAGTCAGATGCTTAACCCACCAAGGCACTCAGGTGCCCTTATTATTGATATATCTTGTGGTGTACATTACATCCCTGTGACCTATTTTATAATGGAGATTTGTACCTTTTGCTCTCCTTCACCTGTTTTGCCTATTTGCTCCCTCACTCCCCTCTGTCAACCACCGTTTGTTCTCTTTATCCATCTGTTTTATTTCATTTTTTTGGCTTTTTTAGATTACATTTATAAGTGAAGTCATATATTATTTGTCTTCCTCTATATGACCTATGTCATTTGGCATAATACCATCTAGGTCCATTTATGCTGTTACAAATAGTTATTGCTGGGTAACATACCACTGTATATATAAACCACATTTTCTTTATCCATTCACCTACAAATTGATACTTAGGTTATTACCTTCATAATGTATTACAAATAATGCTGCAATAAACATAGGGGAATACACATCTTTGGATTAGTGTTTTTGTTTTCTTCATTTAAATACCCAGAAATACCCAGAGCCAGAATTAGTAGATCATATGGTAGTTCTATTTTTAATTTTTTGAGGAAACCTCATACTGCTTTCCATAGTGGTTGCTCCAGTTTGTATTCTAACCAACAGTGCATGAGAGTTCCCTTTTCTCCAATCTTCACTAATACTTGTTATTTCTTCTTTTTGATAATAGCCATTCTGACAGGTGCGAGGTGGTATCACATTGTGGTTTTTGATTTGCATCTCCCTGATGATGAGTAAGGGTAAGCATTTTTAATTTGTCTGTTGGCCATCTGGATGTGTTCTTTGGAAAAATGCCTATGAGATCCTCTGCCCAGCTTTTAATCAGGTTGTTCACTTTTGTTGTTGTTGTTGTTCTTATTGAGTTGTGTAAGTTCTTTATATAGTTTGGATATTGACCCCTTATTGGTCATCTCATGTCCAAGTATCTTCTCTCTCTCATTCAGTAGTTTGCCTTTTCATTTGTTGATTGTTTCCTTCACTGTACAAAAAAGCTTTTTAATTTGATGTAGTCCCTTTGTCTATTTTTGCTTTTGTTTCCCTGGCCTAAAGAGACAGATCCAAAAAAATACCATTAAGGCTGCTGTCCAAGAGCTTACTATGTTTTCTTCTAGGAGTTTTATGGTTTCTGGTCTTGCATTTAAATCTTTAACACATTTTGAGTTCATTGCTGTGAATGGTATAAGAAAGTGGTCCAATTTCATTCTTTTGGATGTAGCTGTCCAGTTTTGCCAGCACGATTTACTGAAGAGACTTTTTCTCCATTGAATGCTCTTGTCTCCTTGATTGTAGATTAATTGAGCATATAAATATGGGTTTACTTCTGGGCTGTCTTTGGTGTGACTGTTAAAGGATTCTCTTAATTTCCCTATCTCATAGTTTGCTGTTTAGTATAAAATGCAAAAGATCTCTGTATATTAATTTTGTATCCTGAAACTTCTGAATTTATTAGTTCCAATAGTTTTTTGGTGGATTTCCAATACTACACTGAATAAAAGTGGTGAGTGAATATCCATTTCACGTTCCTGATCTTAGACGAAAAGCTTTTAGATTTTTACTGTTAAGTATTATGTTAGCTGTGGGTTTGTCATACATGGCCTATATTATGTTGAGGTATATTCCCTTTATACCTACTCTGGTTAGTTTTTATCATAAATGGATGTTGAATGTTTTTCCTTCTATTTTTGAGATGATCACATATTTTCTGTATCCTTCATTTTGTCAGTCATGTGTCACACTGATTTGTGGGTGTTGAACAAACACTGCATCCCTGGAATGAATCCCACTTAGCATGTATGATCCTTTTAATACATTGATGAATTAAGGTTGATATTTTGTTGAAGACTTTTGCATCTATGTTCATTAGGCATACTGACTTGTAATTTTCTTTTTTGTAGTGTCTGTCTGTTTTGTTTTGTTTTTTTTTTTAAAGATTTTATTTATTTATTTGACGGAGAGAGAGATCACAAGTAGGCAGAAAGACAGGCAGAGAGAGAGGACGAGGCAGGCTCCCTGCTGAGCAGAAGGCAGAGGATTTAACCCACTGAGCCACCCAGGTGCCCTCTTGTCTGGTTTTAATATAAGGGTAATGCTGAGCTCATAAAATGAGTTTGGAAGTGCTCTTGAGTTTTTTGGAATTTGAAAAGGACACGTACTAACTCTTTAAATATTTGGTAAAATTCACCTAAAAAGTCACCAGGCCCTGGACTTGGGACATTTGTTGGGAGTTTTTTAATTACTGATTTAATCTCATTATTAGCAACTGGCCTATTTTCTATTCAGACTTTCAATTCTTTTTTTAAGATCCAGTCTTGAAGACTATATGTTTCTAGGAATTTAACCATCACTTCTAGGTTGTCTAACTTGATGGTGTATAATTGTTCATAATATTCTCTTATGATCTTTTGTATTACTGTGGTGTCCATTATAATTTCTCTTCTATCATTTCTGATCTTATTTCTTGGACGTCTTTTTTTTTTCTTGATACTTCTAGATAAAAGCCTGTTGATTTTGTTGATCTTTTTTTAAAAGATTTTATTTATTTATTTGAGAGAGAAAGAGAGAGAGAGAGAGAGAGAGAGAGAGAAAGAGATCACAAGTAGGCAGAGATGCAGGCAGAGAGAGGTGGAAGCAGACTCCCCGCAGAGCAGAGAGCCCAATGTGGGACTCGATCCCAGGACCCTGAGATCATGACCTGAGCCGAAGGCAGAGGCTTAACCCTCTGAGCCACCCAGGCACCCCAATTTTGTTGATCTTTTGAAGGAACCAGCTCTCAGTTTCACTGATCATTTCTATTGCTTTTGTAGTCTCTACTCCACTTACTTTTTTTTTTTTTTTTTTGAGATCTTTATTATTTTCTTCCTTATAAGAACAGTTTGGGCTTTCCTTTTTTTTCTTTTTCTAGTTCCCTTAAATATAAAGTTAGATTGTTAGAGCTTTTTTTGTTTCTTAAGCTAGGCCTGTATCTGTATTACTATGAACTTCCCTTTTACAGCTATTTTTGGAGCATTCAAAAGATTTGGAACATTGTGTTTCTGTTTTTATTTATCTCAAGGTATTTTTTAAATTTATCTTTTGGATTTCTCCTTTGATCCACAGGTTGCTCAATAGGATGTTTTTACATCTTCACATATTTCTGAATTTTCCACTTTTCTTCTTATAACTGATTTCTAGTTTCTTTTTTCTTTTCTTTTTTTGTCAGAAAAGATGCCTGATATAATTTCAATCTTCTCAAATTTATTAAGATTTTTTTTGTGACCTTGCATGTGATCTATTCTGGAGAATGTCCCATGTGCTCTTGAAAAGAATGTCTATTGTGCTGTTTTGGGATAGAAACTTCTTTATGTATCTATTAGGTCCATCTGATCTATTTTAGGCCATAGTTATCTCATTGACTTTCTATCTGGATGGTCTATCCATTGACCTAAGTGAAGTATTAAAGTCCCCTACTATTATTGTATTACTATCTATTTCTCCCTTTACTACTGTTAATATTTGCTTTATAAATTTAGGTATTGCTATGCTGAGTTCACAAGTGTTGTTGTGTTGATTCCTTTACTGTTATGTAATGCCTTTTTCTTTCATTACAGTCTTTTTTTAAAAGTCTATTTTGTCTGAGATAAATATTATTATTTCAACTTTCTTTTCATTTTTATTCTCATGGAATGTCTATTTTCTATCCCTTCATTTTCAGTCTGTGAGCATCTTTAGACTTTTGAGTCTCTTACAGTTAGAAGATACAAGGGTTTGTGCTTTTTTCACAGACACTCTGTATCTTTTGATTATAGAACTTAATTCATTTACATTTACAGCAATTATTGATAGGTATGTACTTACTGCCATTTTGTTAACTGTTTTCTGGCTGTTTTTGTAATTCCCCTCTGATCCTTTTTTATTCTCTTTCTCTCTACCTTTGTGGTTTATTTATTTATTTATTTATTTTTTAGTGTTATGTTTAGATTCCTTTTTCTTTTCCTTTCTGTATTTACCATAATTTTTTTATGTGTATGATTACCACTAAGTTCACATATATAACATGTATATAAGTCTCTTAAGTTGATAGTAACTTAATTTTGAATGCATTTCAAAACTTGATACTTTTACTCACACCCTCTGCATTTTAGATTTTTGATGATACGTTTCATACCTTTTTATTTTATGTTCCCCTAATTATTGTATTTTAAATCACTAATTTCATCTTTTATCCTTAACACTTGTTTTATAAGAGGTTTATCTACTACCTTTATTATTTAACTTTACTGCTGAGATTCTTATTTTCATGTTTTATTAATTAGTGTCTTTCCTTTTTTGGTTAGAGAAGTCCCTTTAGCCTTTCTCATAAGGCTAGTTCAGTGGTGATGAACTTCCTTAGATTTTGCTTACTTGGAAAATTCTTCATCTCTCCTTCAACTCTGAATGATAACCTTGCTGGGGAAAGTATTCTTGGTCAGTTTTGTTCTTTTTTTCTTTTCAGTGTTTTCAATATTATTCTACTTCTTTCTGGCCTGTGCAATTTCTGCTGAAAAATCTGCTGATAGCTTTATTGGGTTTCCCTTATATATAATCTTTTTTTCTCTTGCTGCTTTTAAGATTTTCTATCTTTACCTTTATCATTTTAATTATAATTGGTTTTGGTGTATTTATTTTCAGGTTCATTTTATTTGGAACTCTCTGGGATTTCTGGACCAACATGTCTGTTTCCTTCTTTAGGGAAGTTTTTAGTCATTATTTCTTCAACTAATTTTTTCTAGCTCTTTTCTCCCTCTTCTCCTTCTGAGGCTCCTAGAATGCAAATGTTATTCCACTTTATGCTACCCCAGGGTCCCGCAAGATATCTTGACTTTTAATTTTATTTTCATTTTGCTGTTCTTAGTGTTTTCCATTCCTATCTTCCAGCTTGCTGATTGATGCCTCTAATTCATCCATTCTGCCGTTGAACCCCCTAGAGTATTTTTTAGTTCCATTATAACTTAGGTTTGATATAACTTTCTTATATTTCCTATCTTTTTGTTGAAGTTCTTGCTGTGTTCATCCATTTTTTCCCCCCAAAATTAGTGAGCATCTTTATGACCATTGCCTTGAACTCTTTATCAGGGTAGACTACTTATTTCTATTTCCTTAAGATCTTTTTTCTGAGATTTGCTATGTTCTTTGGTTTAGAATCTGTCTTCTCATTTTGCCTGTCTCTCTGTGTTTATCTATACACATTAGGCATAATGGTTACCTCTTTCAGTCTTGAGGCAGTGGGCTTGTGTAAGAGCTGTTTCATGTGGCCCCAAAACACAGTCTTCTCTGGTCACAGACCCAAACCCCCTATGGACATCCCTCATGTTGGCTGCACATCTTAGCTGTCTATAATAGGGATGCATCTGGTGTATAGGATAGATGAAGCTCAGGGTACTCAGCCAGCCCAGTTTTAGGTTGGTTGCTATGTGGGTGAGCAGGGGTTGGGATGTTCACTTGATTCATTTGTGGTTTGTATGCTCCATTGAGAGGGTGGAGCTCAGAGAACCTGTCCATGTTTTTGCATCCTGGTTGCTGAATGGGAAGGATAGGGCTCAAGAAGCTTGCCCAGTTGTGGTCAGATCTCTGCACAGGTTGGGTGGGGTGGAGAGTACTTGTCCAGCCTGCTTATAGTGCAAAGTGAACAAAGCATGCCTCTGCTGCTGGCAGGTTAGAGAAAGAGCATGGAAAATGGCATTCAATGATTCTGTCACCAGCAAGTTCAGTGAGACTACAAAATGGTGCCCGCTAGAGCTTTTGTCCCTGGATAAATTCCCTTCAGGTTCCTGCCTCTCTAGCAGGCACTTTAAAATTACTAAGTGGGTCTTCTGTGCTTATGGTCTGGGTGCTCTTCATTCTGCTGCTTTTGTGCTGGATCTCAGGATGAGTGGGTTTGCACATGAGCCCTTTAAGAGTGGGATTTCTGTTCCCTATAGTTCCGTGTTTCTCTTGGTCTTAATCCCTATTGATTTTCAAAACCATATGGCTGGAGATCTTGTCTTCCCAGTGCCAGTCCTCTGCATCAGCATGCCTGATCTGTGACTTAATCCCTTCACTCATTAATGACATGCTCTTTATTTTTGGGATCCCTCTCAATTGTGGAATTAACATGTCTGGGGTAAGATCATGGGCAAGGTCATGTCTCTGCCTTTCCTACCCTACTCAATGTGTCTCTTTTGTCCTTTGCTATGTGGTGCTGTGTCTAGTACTAAAATCCTTTTCTTTAGAAATTATTCTATATGTAGCTGTAAACTTGTTGTATCCATGGGAGGAGATGAGTTCAGTCCTCCTGTGACCAGCTTGAAACCTCTATCTCTATTCTTAATTTAAATATATAAATTTTAGGTTAATTTTAAATTTTTAAACATTAACTCTTATAAAACAGATATATTGGTCTACTTCCTCTATCTTCGTTGTCATTTATTGCTTAATCAAGACTATCCAAAACAGACTACCAAAAGCAAAAGTTAACCTTTTAAACTATAAAAGTATTTCTTAACAACATGTTTTAGAGCCAAAGGATATTTCCCTACTCAGCTCTAAGTGCTTTCCAAAGCCCAGGTACCTAGATGACAATCATTCTAGAGAGTTTCTCAGAATTATCTTTTAGCTTTTTTGTACATTCAAAAAACTTTTTGAGAGAAGTTATTTAAAAGAAGTCTATGTGATTTTATGAAAGCTTAAATGTTATTCTCTTCTATTTTAGACTGTCTTACAACTCATTAAAAAGCCTTTCATAACTTGCTGTGATAACTGATGTCTGCTTCAGAATTTCAGAATAACCCAACAGCACGGACTGAACATTACAAAACTTAAGGGAGTAACAGTAAGACCTTTTTCTCTTAACATCATAAATTTAATCTAAAGTTATCAAGAAATCACCACTTACTTATGGCTACTAGCATATGGGCCATCTTGATGTTATTATAAATCCAGCAAGCTCCTCTAGCTCCACATTCATTAATATCCCACAGAATACATGTGCTGTCTATTGTGACACCAAATATAATTGGTCCAGGTATTGTGCCTAGAAGAATTATATGTGATATACACAATCAGTAAATATTGCAATCTATAGTTAACAGGTTTTATTATAAATGGTTATAAATATATTTTATATAAATAAGACTAGGAACTAATCTGTCCACATACAAATCAATCAAGCCATGTACAAGTAAAAGGGATAGAAAGAAATACAAATAAAACATTCTAAAATAATTATATAATTATTATATATTTCTAATCCATTCAGAAAATTATTTTAATAAAAAATCTGGCATTTATTGGGTTAACACTTAGTGAGATATTTTAATCCACTGTTTTTCTAATTTAATGAATGTGCCTTTGAAATTAGTTATTCTACTTTTTTTAAAAGATTTATTTATTTATTTTACAGAGATTGAGAAGGTGAGCACAGGGAAGCAGAGAGGGAGAGAGAAACTTTAGCAGACTCCCTGCTAAGCTCAGAACCCACCGTGGGTCTTGGTCTCAAGAGCCTGAGATCATGACCTGAGCCCAAATCAAGTGTGGGATGCTTAACCAACTGCACTACCCAGGGGCCCTAACTATTTTACTTTGTAAAAATAAAAATTATTTATGTGTTATGGGCATGTGCATGTACATGCATGAGTGCACATGTGTATGTGCACACATATACAGAGACACATATCAACATGACTGGGAATACTATATCAAACACACCCCCTCCCTTGCATGAAGTCATGAGGTACTAAACTTTCATATACTTAAGGAGTTTTCAACTGTTACATATCAAATACATTTCTTAGACAAAGATTTCAACTACATCTAGCCTGTTCTACCATGACCTGCAGCATGATAGAGTCAAAGGAGCATGGACTGAGAGTAAGGATATCATTTTTCTAGTCTCATTTTCACCACAAATTGTGTAACTATGGGCAAATCCCTAAATGTCTCAGAGCCTTAATTTATTCATCTGAAAATGGGGAAGTTGATCTGCATGATCTCTAATGTACCTGCTTTTGGTATTTGTTTTTATAAATGATCTCAGTATTATCTGTATAATATTGTGGGTATAATCATATACACATATAATTATATGTATAACAGTATTTCTGTTCTTCTTTCTACATTTGGAACCTTATAATATTTTCCATAAAATCTTCCATCAATTCTCAACCAGCCACAATGCTATGCCATATTTTCATTTAACTCATTATTTTTCATTGTTAATGCAATATAATTATGTTCCAAATGGAGATAAATGCTGGGAGAAAAGGAATTACCATAGTTATAAATATGATTTCATCATAATGCATATTGGTAATAGGCTTTACATGAATAGAAAAAAATTTACATACTTTTCTATACTCTATTAAACATATATTCATGATGTTATGTTGTATTTTAAGTTAATATGATATACTCTTTAAAGTTCTATTTGTAATAAAATTGGAAACAACAGTTAATCAGGTAAGTGAAAAGAAGTCATTTTCTTACATGATATATAAATAACACTATACATTAAATATTAGAAAACAGCTTTTTTCAATGACAATTATGTAGTTTTCCATGGCACTTAAATTAATTATTTTCTAGGTACATACTGTGAATAAACTAATAACACTAATAAACAAAAATAACCAACAGCCACCAATGAATTAAGAAAAATGGCATACCTAATAATCGAAGCAGCATAAACTGTATTCCCAATGCTAGGGACCGCTGCCTGTGATGAACACACCTAAAGATATCAAGTACACATTAAACTAAAAGTGGTTGTATAGTATATTTGCTCTTTGAGCAAATTTATTTTTATACCAGCTTAGCATTTCTAAATTAAGAAACTAAATTATGTGCATGATATAAACTATTTGTAATAGCTCATATACAGTTCAAACTTTCTGGAATTATAAAAGAAAAACCGTATGTGAACAAAAATACTACAAATACAAGTAACACCAAAAGGGTCAAATAAAGTTTAACAAATGTATTGAATATGTATGAATTGTAACAGATGTAAAAAAGAAAGTACACTTATTAATAAGACTTATTTTTAATTCTCCTTTAAGTTGCATGCAAATAATTCCTACTCTAACTTACTAACTTTGAGATAGAAGTCATACCTATGGGATAAGGTACAAATCTGGGTCAATGTAAAACAGCTGCTAAGGCTCAATCTTACTTTAAGTAATGATTATCAAAGATGAATGACACATGATGCTGGCATATAAGAGGAGATAAAAGAGATCAACATATAGTTGAAAGGTAATGCAGATAATTTTTCAAAAATGAAGTTTTAAAAAAGCATTTTCTCAATTCTCTAAGTAACTCCAATGTCCACATAGGATAATGTTAACAGACTACTTAATACTTTTAGAATTTCTAAAATTTCCAGTTAACAAAAAAGTATGTGAAAACTGAAGCAAAAACTGAAGAGTAAAAAGCTAGAGTTTGTCAGGGAAGACGTAGAAAGGCTGATGAACTTATAAGAGGTTCTATAGAAAGAAAATATTTCTATCAAGTGATGTAGAAGGAGAAAGAGCAACTTGAATGACACTCAAAAACTGCTAGGAGCCAGGGGGCGGCTAGCTTCTCATCCAGCAGAGCACTGTTTATAGGACGGCTGAATATCACAGCACCTACTACATAAGGTAGAAGTCTAGGATTCTGATTCTGACATAGGTGGAATGCACTGTATTTCCATCATACTCAAACACATTCCAACAGCTTCAGCTAAAGCCTCATGAAAGAGGCAGAGAAACAAAAGTCAAGTATACTTCAGGTAGGTAATATTAAGACATTTTCACATACATGATCATATTTAAACCTCATTCATCTGGGGTTCAATGAAGTAGATTTTCCATGCCATGGAACTAACAATCTTATAAGAACCAAATTAATATTGGAACCAATGGTCAATAAAAGCCCCAAATGAATCCAATTTCTTTTCACCTAACATGTCTCAGGGATGGCAAATTTCACGATATAATATATACCTTAGGATGGACACAGTTATAGGAGTACCAGCCATAAATGTAAAGATAATTGTAGCAAACAAAATGCCAAGGAAAATGGGCAACTTTGCACATCGATTTTCACATTTTCCAGCTTTAGCTTCAAAATCAAAATTTGCCAGAGTAGGTGTCATTTCTATATTCTTTGCAACACAGGAACAGTTGTAATATACCTAGAAATATTAGACAAGAAAATATTGAAAGTACTTATCTTGAAAACACGTTTTTAAAGATTTACTTATTTATTTGAGAGAGAGAGACAGAGAGAGATTGTGGGTGCAACAGTGGGGAGGGACAGAAGGAGAGGGAGAGAGAGAGAATCCTCAAACAGACTCCCCACTGAGCACAGAGCCCAACACAGGGCTCCATCCTAGAACCCTGGAATCATGACCTGGGCCGAAATCCAGAGTCAGCCACTTAACTGACTAGACCATCCAGGTACAAAAACATATTTATCACTTTAAGTTAGGTGATTTCTATAAATGGCAAACATTTTATATAGTCTTAACCTATACACAATAAATAATGCTGAGAAAGAGGAATTCATTCTTAAGAAATTAAGTGAAAATATGGAGCCATCTTTATGGTTTGTATTTGAGTTTTGTGTTAATTGTTTCAAACTGTAACCTCCTATTGACTCATGATGTACAAAATAAATTGGCAAGAATATAACAATTACCAGATCTTATTCTAGACTACTTTTAATGGATTGTAATTCTTCAAATAGTTCTCCAATATAGAAGGTAAAGAAGCATGTAGAGTGACAATCTCACTCTCTACATTAGTTTGAAGGGACAAACACTGTAATTTTAATAAGTGCCACAGTAAAATCAAGCAATACATCACAGTCTCTGGGGGGAAAATACTACTTTCAACTGAACTATTATAACTTTCTGAACTTTTTGTAATTGCTTTACTAAAAGAAAATTATATGCCTTCTAAGATGACATATTTATGACAATAAAAAAATAGAAGTTATTACTTAAATATTGTGAAGGCTATTTTATATATAAATATAAGATAGTAACTATTTAATATAAACATACTTATAAATTAATATAAAGTGTTGGGGGGTAACATGTTAAAAAATCACAAGTATCACTTTCATGGGAAAAGAATTGAGAGTTTAAGCAGCTCATAAGGCATAATTATTTTTTAAAGGTTTTTTACACCTCAATTCTATCCTTACTATAAATCTTTTTACAAGTTTAAGGCCTCAGTAAAGTCAGAGTAAACCCAAAGAAGTCAAAGGGAAATGGTTCCTTTACTATTCCAAAGGCCAGATACCTTTTCTCAGTGCTAAAGCCAATCTAAGGCCACTGGCACTGATTTGGGACATCCATTATGCAGATGACACTTCCAAATCGGAACATTACATACTCAGCAACTGGATATACCAAATGATGAAGAAATACAGACTTTCAAAATTTTAAAAGTATTTTTTTATCTCAGTAATTTCATACCTCTCTTACATAAAAACGTATACAATTGTGCTTGTGCTATAACTATACCTTCCTGTCAGTCAATATCTGTTTTGCTGTTTGGGTCACTAGTATGAATATTTTTGTGAACAAAAGTACATAGATATTTACTATATTATTAACAATGTATCTTGCCTATTTGAAATATGCCATTTAAAAAAGCCTATGAAAAAATTAGTTGTTACATGGACTTAAGTGGACATGAAAAAGCCAGAATGAAGGGAAAATATGGAAGTCAAAATAATTTGTTTTTCCTAAATAAATCCCTAGAAGACAATTTGCTAGTTAAGACAGCAATTACAGTAGTTGGAGAAAACCACAAATATCAAATTAATCATATTAAAATAACTAATACCTTTTAAAATGTTCTCTGACTATATTAGACTTTTTTCTTTTTGGGGGGGTTTCCATACTCAGAATAGTATTTGTGTCTAACATTTTTAGCTATGTGAGTAAAACCCTATAAATATCTCCTTGTTGTAATCTTTTTCTAAGTACAGTTAGTCAGTAACACTTATTAATCATATTTTATACACAAGAAAATAACACCTATATATCTGCCTCTCAAAAGAACAGTTAGCTGCCTTACACATATTTCTGACTCTGTAATGTGCATCATGCTCATATGCAGAATTTGATTCCTTATAACTGGCACAAACACCTAATTTTCTCAATTTGGTTTGAAACTAAAGCAATCCCAGATGTCTATTGGTTTGAAGGGATGATAACCCTCAGATATGAGATCGCAAAAATCTTTCTGATGTCTTATATTTTTCATAAACACCTAACAGCCATGATCTAATTAGTTTAACCCAAGGATTAAAACTGCACATATGGCATCCAAGTCTATGAGGTCTACCGTGATTCACCACAGACATTTCTTATGCCATATTTTTCAATGTTCTTAGATGATCTCTTAAAAAATTTATAACTAGGTAAATATGAAAAAGGTACAGTGTTTCTCATATTCTTACACTTTCTTCAGGAAGATCAAATCCTAGTATGTTCAGACAAACTTCTACTGTATTTACTGCACAAATCATTAAAGTTATGCATGCATATGTACATGCACATAGATTTATGTCTGTATTTATGAACATACAAATGCATAGAACCACACACACACACACACACACACACACACAAACACATCCATGTTGCTTATAGAAGAAATCTAAAGTAATTTTATGGATCATTTCAATTATCTATTTCTACTTATTTACAAAGAAATCTTTTCTTGCAATTTTAAACTTCTCTTTATTAGGGAAAACGAACCCCATTTCATTATTCTACCTTTCAAATATTCAAGATTGTGCTGTTTTGCCACATAATTCTTATATATCTTATTCATTGTGATCTCTTATATCATAGTATATATTTCCCTTAGGTCTTTTTAAAGTTATCACATTATCTTTTAATGCATAACATATGTACTACAAATAATCTGAATGTTATTTTTGCCCCAAAGTCTTAAATTTAGCTAAGATGAAATCCAATAAAATTTTAATGGATTTTCTTAAACCATGTAAGTGCTAAAAAAAAATCCTATCTAGGGGCACCTGGGTGGCTCAGTCATTAAGTGTCTGCCTGCAGCTCAGGTCATGATCCTGGAGTCCTGGGATAGAGCCCTGCATCGGACTCCTGCTCCGTAGGAAGCCTGCTTCTCCCTCTCTCACTCCCCATGCTCATGTTCCCTCTCTAGCTGTGTTTCTCTCTGTCAAATAAATAAATAAAATCTTTAAAAAAAATCCTATCTAGGTAAACTAATATGCATTCTAATCTGTAATTAAAGGTAAGTTTGTGGGGCGCCTGGGTGGCTCAGTTGGTTAAGCAACTGCCTTCAGCTCAGGTCATGATCCCGGAGACCTGGGATCGAGCCCCACATCAGGCTCCCTGCTCAGCGGGAAGCCTGCTTCTCCCTCTCTCACTCCCCCTGCTTGTGTTCCCTCTGTGGCTGTGTTTCTCTCTGTCAAATAAATAAAATCTTAAAAAAAAAAAAAAGTAAATTTGTATTTAAGAATTAAGGATTTAGGTATTTTAAAATGAATCCATGGTGCATGAAATAAAGTCCTAAATATTTATTATGTTTCTATTGTATACATGGCATTTAGTAAGAAAAGACATTCTCAAACCTCTAGGGGCATTAAGTATGGCTGGGAAAAAGTAAAACAATATAAAAACATAAATAATATTTCACTAATATAACAAAAGTAACATTATAAAGATGGATGTGAATAACCGAAAAATTGATTTTACCACAGATAGTGCATCTGAGATACAAAGGAAGAAGAATCTTTTTCAGCTGGAGTGCTCAGTGGCTTAAAATTTACGTGTGTGTGTGTGTGTGTGTGTGTGTGTGTGTGTGTGTGTAATTAAAGTAAGAATGCTTTGTATGAGCTGTACCTTCTTAACAAATTTAAAGCATACATTATTACTGGTAATAGTACAACATTGTACAGCAGATCTCTAGAGTTTATTCATCTAAGTTGACTGAAACTTCATGGCTGTCTTCTAAATGGAGGAGGAAAGCAAGCAAGGGAAGATCAAGCCCAACATAATTCCACTGGAGGGATAAAGATGGCTATCCATACACATAAAAACACGCTGCCTCACTAAAGCAAAGAAGAAGACACAAGTTACCTTTAGATGTCTTTTTGAAACATAATTTTTACAGCCTGCAAAGCAGGGAGAAAAATACTGGATTCCATCTCCTCCACAGACGGGATAATAATATGATCGCAAGCAGTTACAATTGGTATTACAAGGAGCAGTCAAGTTTCCCAGTTCTCCTGTCCTGTCAGCAAGAGATGAAATAAGGGAAGATTATCTATGTTATAACTTTCAATGAACAGTTCAAAAGTATTTCTATATCTTGCCATTTAATTATTTACTTGCTCAACATATATTTAATTACTGAACGAATAAAACAAATAAAATATCTGCCTTTTCACATAGAATTTAATTTATTATGGGATAGAGAGGGGCAGTATAAACAATACTTATATATAATGTATGTCAGTGATAAGAAAAATAGGCAGAGTAAGTAAATAAACCAAGGTTTCTTCTTTGGCCCTAGATTATTTTTTCAAAGGATGGCAGGGAAAGGATTGATGATTTTGTCGACTGTAGGATCCTTAGCTCCAATGTAGGTTATAAAGGCACCACTGTGCAAGGCCCTCCTGCCTGATCTCCTAACTCATGGTTAGGAGGTTTCAAAGATTTCAAAACTAAACAAACAAAACAAAGAAAGATAGAATGATCACACCACTCATAGGTAAAAACATGTTTACAGGTGAGAACAAAAAGAAATCATTTATTTCTCTACAATTAACATGAACACCTACAGTAGAAACAAAAATAAATAAGAAACAATAATCATTAGCATAACCTCAGACTAGCTTCATTTTAATTTCTCACCTAGACTATTTTCAACCTACCTCATATATGAATTTCATGATAGGGAGTCACCTCCACTTTTAAAGATTTAAATCAATAGCAACATAAAATGTGAAATTCTGCCTAGGATGTGAATCCCTACAGGGGATTCAAGATTCTGTTATATTCATCTCTGTATCCCCAAACATAGTACCCAGGATAGAATAGGTGCTCCTTAATTGCTCTCCGAATAAATACCCAATATTTAATAAGATATCAATTATTTAAATATGAAAACACAAAACAAAACAAACCTGCATATTTTTTATAGAACGTTTTCCAGTTAAAAAAAAAAGCCAATCTTTCATTATTTGATTCAAGAAAGCATATACTTAGAAATATGCACATCATTTATTATCCTGATATTAATACCAAAAAGCACTGAAATATATTTACCCATTATACAATTCAGACACACCAGCAAATGGCTCATTTTCACAGTTGGCGTAAACAAATACAAAACTCAATGCAAATGCAACTAAAGATGTGAGCAAAGCAAACTTCATTGAGTTTTTACATGTCATTTTGAGCTTTGAAACAAGGGCACCACCTAGAATCTGACCAAGAGCGGCTCCAGGAATTAAAACAGCTCCTGATGAGAAAGAAGATACAGACAGTGAGAAAACATACAAGTGTACTCAGTTACTCATATGACAATTGGAAAACATCAAAAACAAGCACAGTATTGTTTCAACATATGAATACTATCATGCAATTTAGAAACCTCTGAATAAAATAATGGTCATGTCAAGAGATTAATAAAATTAATGTGCTGAATATTAAGATCAGCAAATATTCTCTTTAGCTACACAGCCTCTGTATTTCTCCTTCATACAACAGACTGTCTAATGTCAGAAAATCAGAAACTGGTATCAAAATCAGCATAGTTTAAATTTTTAAAAGTTGGGTTATCCAGAATGATACACTATTCTAATAAGCACTTAATGTGGTAAAGTAAAATTATTAGATTAATAAAGAGGAAAATGGTTTACCTGCAAGGGTGGCTGCAAAGCTGGAAGACAATCCAAATTGATTTTCTATAAATTTAGGTAAAAATGTAGCAAACCCAGTAGTAATTAAGGCTTCTGAAGAAGTTGAAATAACTAAACACATAAAGACAGCATTCCCCATCAAATTCTAAGGAAAAAATATAGTTCATCAAATGATTAACTATGATTATACTACAAAATGTAGCATTAGAATAGCAGCATGATAAAATGACAAAATTTTAATAAATACAATATAATTATAAAATTTCAGCATTTTCTCCAGTATAAAAGCATAAATATGGAATGTTAATAGCTTTATATATATTACATTGAGGACATTGATATGTGCAGGACCTACAGAATTGACAGGTGAATTGAGCGTGACTGTGCTTTATCATATACAGGGACTGGGTAAAGGAGGTAAAAGCTGGTGTGGAAGGGTTCCCTTCCTTAGTCTACTAAAAAAAAAAAAAAAAAAAAAACTCCATACATTAAATCTACCCCTATCTGATTTATTTTACTGTGTTTTGAATTTCCATGTCTAATAAATGAACTTGACTACAAGCAAAGATGAGAATGGTCTCACCAAATTTGTACTGATCCATGAGTAAAGGACTCAATAGTTAAGAACCTTAGGTAGCTATAGAGTAATTTTAAATGTGGATTGCTAGACTTCTCAGAATCTTTGTCATCTATCAGGGGAGAGCATAGAGATAACAAAGCCAATTTAACTAACCATAAAGTAAAACCAAATTATAGTTCTGGAATATTAAATGCAAAAAAATGTCAAACAAAATACACACATGTACACACCCACACATAGAGGTGACGAAGGGGCAAGATAGTTAGAAGTCAGATCCAGATGATCTAATATAAGAGTAACAGTAGTGACAAAAGAAAAAGTACCTGAATGAAAACAGTCACTATTTTTTAAAAAGGTAATAATAGAATAAAATATTCAAACCCTCAGATTAAGAAAGATAATGGATTCCTGGCAAGGATTAATGAAAAAACACATATACTGAGGCATAACCTAACAAACTGCCTGAAAGTAAAGATAAGTGAAAAAATGTATAAATTTGTAAATGGAGATATGAAAGAATCACACTAACATGGAACTTCTCAACTACAACACATTTAAGTAGAAAAGAGCAACACCCAGAGGCTTCTAGGACTAAAAGACTATGATCCGAAAGTGTCCATCCAGTCAGAAATATCATTTAGTATTCAAGGATACTTAGATGGTATTCTGCCTGAGAAAAACTAGCAGTAAAATACAATACCTAAAGAGATCTGAATCAGAATTGAGACCTCAAAGCATGAAACTATAGAGATAAAAATAGCAGCAGGGAGTAATAACCCTTGATGGCAATACACATAAGAATTTATAAAATAAATAAAATTAGTATAAAACAGTAGTTGGAATTAAAAATCATGAAGAATCTCAATAAAACAGAAAAATGTGTCTGCATAGGAGAGAACAGAGAGTTGAAAGGTGGGATAAATTAAGTAAGAATATTTTTGGCTTCTATTTGAAGGGGAAAATGAAAATAATTGAAAAGTAAATCTTGAAAAGGTGAAATTATGAACTCCTGTGTGTAGAAAACTTTTTTTTCCTTTTTTTTTTTAAAGATTTTATCTATTTGACAGAGAGAAACACAGCCAGAGAGGGAACACAAGCAGGGGGAGTGAGAGGGAGAAGCAGGCTTCCCACCGAGCAGGGAGCCCTATGTGGGACTCAATCCCGGGTCTCCAGGATCATGACCTGAGCCGAAGGCAGTCGCCCAACCAACTGAGCCACCCAGGTGCCCCTGTATAAAACTTTTATGATGCTAAATGGAAAGAATGCAACAGACCATAACACTTGTTTCTTTAACCTCAAATTCAAACCAAGTAACCACTAACTGCCACTTATTTCACAAGGGAAAAATATTGATTTGACATTCTCAAATATATATCTACAATTCAGTGATAACTGATTGATCCATTACAGGAGGGAAATGGGAAGGAATAATGATTGGCTGTAGCATTAATGAGGAACCACCAAATATTGATATTGCCAATAAGATAACTCATGTTCTTTCAACCGTTCTACTCTGCATAGTTCTCATTTACTCAAAGCATAATAAAATTAAATCTAACGTTATTTATTTATAAGAGCTATAACCATAGTAAATAGGCAAACAAAAATGCATCATGAAAATATCTGTGCATATATATATGTACATATGTATTCATGTGTATATGTAATACGTACATACATCTACCTATTTATGTGGAGGAGGGTGTGTGTGTGTGTGTGTGTGTGTGTGTGCGCGCGCGCGCGCGTGTATGCACGCAATGTTATCTTACCTTTAGAGCAGCTGGAAAATCTTTCCAACTTGTTCCAAAATTCTCCTCTCTGTGTTTTAAGGAACTACTCTTTTCCTGATGAGTCTGGCAAGTTCTTTCACTATGAATTTTTCCTGTACCTAAAAAAATAGTAAATATACTTGCCCCGTCACTTCATTCATTTTTTTAAACTTACTTTTTAACTGACACACACTTCTACAAATTTATAAATTTTTTTTTAAAGATTTTATTTTGGGGCACCTGGGTGGCTCAGTTGGTTAAGCGACTGCCTTTGGCTCAGGTCATGATCCCAGAGAGCCAGGATCGAGTCCCACATCAGGTTCCCTGCTCAGCAGGAAGCCTGCTTCTCCCTCTCTCATGCCCCCTGCTTGTGTTCCCTTTCTAGCTGTGTTTCTCTATGTCAAATAAATAAAATCTTAAAAAAAAAATATTTTATTTTATTTATTTGACGGAGAGAAACACAGCCAGAGAGGGAACATAAGCAGGGAGAGTGAGAGAGGGGCAAGAAGCCAGTTCCTCTCCTTGTCAACAAAATTGTACAAATATCTATGTATGTAATTTGTCCGGAGAGCTAGTATTATTCCTATTAGCTAAGTTCCAATCAGTCTAGAAATTAAAATGAGACAATTTTGTTCCAATAAAATATTTATTCCCTTTATTTACAAGTATCTCTTAAATAATTCTTTTCTTACTTTAAAATGGATCTCTTTTTCATCCATTACATATTAAATGAAGTATGTTTGAGGTTCTTTTCCTTCACTCCCTTTAATCATAACATGCTCAGCAGGTGAAATATTTACCATGTATTACCATGGCTCTTTGATGTTTAATAATGGCACTGTGAATAAATCTGAGAAAACAGTCAACACATGGAATTATAAGTTTGATGGCCCAGGGTAGAAAGAAATCAATGAGTCCATCTATTTCTACCTGTCAACTTTTCTTGGCTTACTCGAAAAGTTAATCATCTATCCTGTTACATGTAAAAATAGAAACAACTATTCAACTAATTTCTGTCTATAGAAAAATACTTTGACAGTTAATGTATTTGAACTACATGATTATACAGAAGCAAAATTTTACAAAGAAAGGAATGGATATTCTCTTCTATTAATCTGTTCTTTTTAGGCAAACTAATATTGAAATATGGTGAAAATGAGTACGCGACAGTATTACTTTGGTGATAATTGAAAAAAAGTACTTGTAACTCTCACCAACAAATAGCATCAATGATTTAAGGCAGATTGATTATTGGTTACTGAGGAACTGAATGCAAACTAGTAGTTTGAAAGATCCTATATTTTGCATATACATAAGGCAAAATTCCAGATAACACACAGGAAACAAGTTTATTATTAAGTATATATGTAATAATATATTATTAATATGTTATATATTATAGTATTATATATAATAAATCACTAACATAGCTATTAATAATATATTATTAAGTATATACATATATATAGTAAAAAACTGAACATATACAGTTTAATTGCTTTTATTAATTGGAAATAAAGGAAAAAACATGAGTAGTAAGATAACTACCCAAAATTTCCTGAAGACAAATATTCAAGTTTGCATAGGCAGACAACTGAAATTCTATAAAACAATGAATTTTCTTGGGTTCTTAGAAATTATAAGCAACCTTTGGCCTAGAACTGAAATAAAACTCCTTGGTTTTAAAGAAAAGACGCTTACCTGGCAAGTGTTTTGGAAAGCATAAGAAAGGTATTATCAAAGACCAAGCAAAGAGCCAACACAGAAGAAATCCAATCCACCATGCTCCCAGCCATCGTGGATCATCTTCAGTGATAGTTATGCTGTAGGACAGAAAAACAAAAGGTAAAAGTCAATTATAATACCCAATATTGTAAGTTGTGTCATTGTGATGAATCATACAACAGAAAGCAGGCATAAATGAGAGGTATAAGAATAATGGCTTACAAAGTATTTCAAATGGCAATATGACACAGAACTGCTAAATATTTAGTTGTAAATATAGGTATGCTGAATACCTGAAAGGATACATAGAATTTCTGAACATCATTTACCTAACTTTGGCTAACTTTTTCTTCTCTACTATACTGAGTACATCTTACAGCAAATCACTGATCTATACTAAAAGCCCATACATTGTGCTTCAATTAAGGCATTCATTTAAATGTAAAATTCATTTATTTTATTTACTTACTCATTTACTGATATATAATTGACATATATTGTATTAGTTTCAGATTACAATATAAGATGCAATATTTCTATAATTACAAAATGATCCCCTCATTAAATCTAACACCAGTCACCATATAGTACAGAATTATTTTTCTTGTTTTGAGAACTTATAAGATTTACTCTCTTAGCAACTTTCAAATATGCAACCCAATATTACTAACTATAGTTGCCATGTTGTGTATTACATCCCATGACTTAATTTTCTGCAACCAGAAGTCTGTATCTTTTATTACTTTTACATATTTCACTCATTCCCCACCTATGGTAACTACAAATTTGTGTACTGTATCTATGAGCCTGTTTTTTTGTTTGTATGTCTTTTTACATTCTACATACACATGAAATCATATAGTATTTGCCTTTCTCTGTCCGACTATAAAGTTCTTTTTAATTTATAAACAATATTTTATAATGAATCTCGTAGTTTTAGATCAATGTTTTTTCTCCTCAAACACACCATTCCTACAACTCATGTAATTCTCCACTGAAATTAAAAACTTTTCTTAAAAACTCAGCTCTCTGCTTCAAGGACTTTCTCTGCACATCTTTTATATACTTTCTAAAATATTAACCTGGGACTAACAGCTCAAAGAACAAACCACGTACCTATCATCACATTTTCTTATTCGTTAGAGTCACACATATGATTGTGCAGTTTTGATTCCTAGTGGTAAAATGAGAAAATATGGCCTCACCAAAAGTTACTAACTTCTCTATATTCAGGAAAAAGAGAAGATAACTTAGCGGTTAAAAGGAGGAGGATTTGAGGGCGCCTGGATGGCTCAGAGGGTTAAGCCTCTGCTTCGGCTCAGGTCATGATCTCAGGGTCCTGGGTTTGAGTCCCACATTGGGCTCTCCGCTCAGTGGGGAGCCTGCTTCCCTCCTCTTTCTCTGCCTGCTTTTCTACCTATTTGTGATCTCTCTTTCAAATAAATAAATAAAATCTTAAAAAAAAAAAAAAAGGAGGAGGATTTGGGAGTCAAAAAGATCAACCTGAATTCATGCCTTAGCCACTTTGATTGATTGTGTATCAATTACCTAATAGGATTATTAAAAGGATTAAATTAAGTGGTATATAAAATAAAGTGACACACAAAATCTATGATATACAGAAAATAGTATGGGATAAATAAACATTACCCTCTATGGCCACAGTTAAAACCACATAACTGTGATTCCTATGACATCAGAACTACTACAAAACTTAGTCTGAGAAGCATAAACTCTTGAGGCTTTTCAGGCTATCTACATCCAACTAAATCTACTAAAAGCAAAAACAACTTTGATGATATTCTTTTTTCTGAACAACGCATGGGGTCCTAGATATCTATTCTGAAAAATTTCACAGGTGACTTTTAAGCACCTTTACTTATGAATAAATGCATTATACTAGAGAGTGGTATGGCATTAATTCATGAGACAGTGCAACTAAAACATTATAGAAAAATTGTATGTATTCAGTTTTATTTCCTGAAAAATCCCTCCCTCTGAGGAAATACTTTGAAAATGTTCTATGATGTTAACATTAAAATAAAATAAATATAAAAAGAAAAATAGATTTTGCCTTGCCTTTGTCCCATACCCACATCAATGTACAAGGATAGCAGCTGTCCTCCCAACACATAGCCAACAGCAGGGCCTAATATTGACATCGAATAGCCAATTCCTAGAAGAACAAAAACATTGAAAGTAGTCAGCTGTACAACTTTGCTATGAATGTCTTACAGTAGTGAAGAAATATTTTACTGTAGAAAAACTGAAATGATTATAATTACAACAAAATTATATACATGTTCAGCAAAAAAAATACAATTTGAATGGTACCACTTGTTAAGTCAAGGAGCTTAAAAATATTTTTAAAATAAATATAACTATAAAATACACTTTAAATAGAAATAAATATGTAATTCAATGTAAAAGTTGTTAGACTATAATAATAATTACAATAAAACCAACAACTATAAATTCAGGGAAAATTACATTATGTTAAATGGCAGCAAGAGGTAGTACATCTACTTTATGGATGATGATAATTACTGTTTGCAATTCTTATGGAAGTATAAAATACTGTGAAATGAGAAGCCTTCTTCACACCATACACACTCTAAAGGCAATATGTATTTTGCACTCCAACAGCTGATTTTAAAACCTGGATCTTGTGATTAGCCTGTTTCATAAAAGTAAGCCATTAATTTAAACTCCCACACTTAATGAATCTTCCATTTCTACTTTTAGCAGAATTAAACTCACCTTATTTCTCTCAGATATTTAAAATTTGGCCATATGCAACATTTAAATTTTTGCAAAAAATTAGGCATACATTAGTATCTTCATATATTATCACCTTCTGAATTTTTTATTAACTGCTAAGTTTCTCATTCACATACACAAGAGACCAGAATCTATCATACCTAAAGCTAAGCATATGTCAATGGTAAAATGACTTATGTACTGAGCAACTTTCCAAAGTAGAGGTCATGCAAGATGATCTTTTGAAGGACCACTGAGCCAAGATTCTGGAAAGGTCTAAAAAATTGGGACTGATTACTTCCTGGGCATATCTGTTATTCTACAAAAGACACCGGAAAGGTTAGCAATCCTTGCTCATCTCTAGAAGTAGGGAAAAGAAAGTTTCAGTTTCAAGGCCACTAACTTGGGAGTTATACCTTATAAAACTCCCCAGCCTACGTTTTATATTGGCGCCTAGGAGGCTATACTCTAAAAGTAAGGGTGAGTTAGAAGTAGACTTGCCCACTGAGTAAGTACAGCTTTGCTTCAAATAAATTCAATCTGTGAAGTTACATAGAGGGAATCCCAAATTGTAGTGTTCCAAAATATATCAGAGATTAGGAATTTATTAAAAAAATCACAGAATGGGGTTTGAGAAAAAGTGTAGTACAAAACACCTTTGTCAAAGTTAAAATGAAAGAGATACATAGCAGATTACTCAGGACTGAAATGAGGATTACCAAACTAAAAAAATCAATTAAGTCAGTAAAAACCTATTGAGAAGCACAAAAATATAAAAACAAGGGATAAAAAATACAGAAAAGAGTAAGATATGAAGAATACATTTTAAACAAGGCTTAGCATACATGTAATTGGAGTCCTGAGAAAGGAGCTAATAGGACAGAAGTTATATTTAAATAAATAATCATAGGAAATATCCTACAGCCAATAAAAAATATTAAACAACATATTTATGAAGTCATATAAATCTACACAACAGGTTAAATAAAAGGAATTTTGAGCATTGGGGTACACATGGTCCTTTTGTTCACTACCTCTTATCTTTGGGGTAAATGCCCAGTAGTGCAATTGCAGGGTCCTATGGTAATTCTATTTTTAATTTTTTAAGCCAAACTGTGGAAAAAGCCAAGCTGCCCTTCAACAGATGAATGGATAAAGAAGATGTGGTACATATATACAATGGAATATTATGCCTCCATCAGAAAGGATGAATACCCAACTTTTGCAGCAACATGGACAGGACTGGAGGAGATTATGCTGAGTGAAATAAGCCAAGCAAAGAAAGTCAAGTATCATACGGTTTCACTTACTTGTGGAGCATAAGGAGTAACATGGAGGACAGTGGGAAAAGGAAAGGAAATGTGAACTGGGGTAAATTAGAGAGAGAGATGAAGCATGAGAGACTTTGGACTCTGAGAAACAAACTGAGCATTTTGGAAAGGAGGGGCGTAGGGGAATGGGTGAGCCTGGTGGTGGGTATGTAGGGCATGAATTTTATGGAGCACCAGGTGTAGAGCATAAACAATGAATCTTGGAAAACTGAAAAAATAAAATAAATTATTTTTAGAAAAACAAAAAAATAAAAGGAATTTTGCATCTATATACATCATATAAATAAAACTGATGAAAATCAAATGCAAAGAGAAAAATTCTCAAATAGCAAACCTATATGAAACTGTGGAAGTGAAAAGACAAAGGAATAGTATTTTTAAAGTACTGAAAAAAAGAAGTCGGGGCGCCTGGGTGGCTCAGTTGGTTAAGCGACTGCCTTCGGCTCAGGTCGTGATCCTGGAGATCCGGGATCGAGCCCCACATCGGGCTCCCTGCTCGGCGGGAAGCCCGCTTCTCCCTCTCTCACTCCCCCTGCTTATGTTCCCTCTCTGGCTGTGTTTCTCTCTGTCAAATAAATAAATAAAATCTTTAAGAAAAAAAAAAAAAAAAGAAGTCAATGGCCAACTAGTCATCTGTTTATAGTGAAAATATTCATCAGGGAAAAGGGTTAAAAAGATCATTTTTAGTTTAAAGGATTCTAGGATGTCTATGATAATCAGGTATGTGGTAAAAGTATCAATTAAAATTAAAATTTCATAAAATCAAGTTTACATATAAGATCATTAGTAGATGTATACTTAATAGTATATATCCAGGAAGTTAAGAGAGGGAAGAAGTAAAATAATATTAGAGTATCCAAAAGAAAGAAAAAAAGGGCAAGAATAAGAACATAGAGCAATTAGGAAGCATAGGTTAAAATGAAAGATTTAAACACAAAATAACATTAAATGAATTAAAAAGTTCAATGAAAGAGCAAAGATTGTTAACCCAAGGAAAGCACCAAAGAAATAAAGGAATAAAGGGTGAATGACCTGGAAAAGTTTGTGAGGATAGATATGTTGCAGTAATCACTTTTTAAAATTCGTTCTAAAGAGCAGATTTTGACCATTTTCATTTTGCCCATTTTTTGCCTTGTTATGCATAAAATGTGTTTCATAGAAGAATATATGCTATCAGTAATAGATACCATTTTAAAAGAAAGAATGGAGGAAGATTTTGAAGGTAGGGAGATTAAAAGATATAAAAAAGAAAGAATTTCATGCAACAAAACCTAAGTCTCTAGTGAAAAATACTGGTTATCTCAAAGTGAAAAGAATACATGTATATAAGATACTATATAAGATACTATAATTAAGGTAAGTGTTTTATATCTTCTGTAACAGAAAAAGAGATAAAATTAAAATGAGTCTCCTGGTTTTGTTACTTTTGTTTTTTTCCTTTACTTTAAAAAGTTGCCATTTGATGAGTTCCTACAGTATACGAAAGAGTTAACATAGAGGCCTGTGATTGTTAACTTTAGAGAGCCTTGTTGGCAAGGTTGGCCCTTGGCTGGCATTTGGGATTTATTTAAATAAACAAACAAACAAACAAACAAATAAATAAATAAATAATAAATAAATAAAGTCCAGAGGATTGCCACCATTCCATAACTAATAAGGGTGGCTCACTGTGTGGACCATGTGTATCCTTTTAAAGTCTATAACTTTGATATATGCAAGGCAGAGGATCCAGATATGATCAACCCCCAATAAAATTCTTGGGCATTGACTTGCCAATGAGCTTGTGGTAAAAAATATCTCAAACCCATTGCTGACAGAATTAACTGCAAGCTGTATGGCTCCACTAGGAGGAGCTAAACCTTGGAAGCCTGCATGCAGTTTTTGTCTGTACTTTGCTTCCTGCACCTTTTTCCTCTTGCTGATTTTGCTCGGTATCCTTTTGCTGTAATAAAGCGTATATATGAGTATGATTATATGCTAAGTCAGTCCTCCTACAGATTTATGGAATCTGGGATGGTCCTGTGGGCCTCCACCCCACTGACCGTGTTTAAAAATAATTTTTTAAAAACTTGCTACTTTTTGTGTTATCAAAACATAAAGATTAAAATTGTCTTATAAGAATTATTGATCAGAAGAGCACTTCAGAAAGGAAATCTGTTGAACTGGGAGAGCGGAAAGCATCATCACTAGCTAATTGAAATAAACCATTGTTAAATTACTAAAAGCAAGAAAAGTTGTATAGATCAGCTGGAAGAGAGATTAGAGAGACAGAGAGAGAGAGAGAATCAGAGTGTGCTGGGAGACCAAGGCAAAACAAGTAGAGAAAACATAAGTGTAGTTGTCTTCACATTATAGAAGAGCCTAAGTAGATTTAGTAGTCTCCATCAGGGCTACATTGAACATAGTTGACTTCCAGGGACGACGGCAATAGGTTCTTGCTATAGACTGAATGTCTGTGTACCCCCACCCCACCAAAATTCCTTTTGAAACCTAATCCATAATGTGATGGGAGGAGGTGGAACCTTTGGAACTGAGTAAGTCCTGAGAGTGGAGACTCCATAAATGAGATTAATGCCCTTATAAGAAGATGCCCCAGAAAGCCCTCTCCTCCCATCTGTCATGAGAGGACACAGGAAAAAGAGAAATGTCTATGAGGTAGGAAGTGGGCCTCCCAAACACTGAATCTGTGGGTACCCTGATCTTAGACTTCCAGCTTCCAGGGCTGTGAAAAAGAAATTTCTGTTGTTTACAAGCCAACATGTCTATGTTATTTTGTTATGGCAGACTGAAAGAACCAAGATTGTCCCCTTTATTAGAATAATAAACTGATAAAATGAAAACTGATAAAATGAAATGTGAAACACACTAATTTAAGGCAAGGCCACGTATAGCCTAGTAAGCTCCACCTTTCAAGAATATCACAAAAGAAATTTAAGAGAAACTTACATACCAAAAATTAGATTCCCTGCCCCCTAAGAAGTGAGCCATATATAAAAAGGACTGATCTGAAATGAAAAACTCCACAGAATTTCTGGGTACTATCTTGTGATTTCTGTTGTTGACTCTAGTCAGGTCATTGTAGGATGTAGTAAATCAGGTAGAATGGCACTAAACTACTCCATCCCCCACTCTGTGTAAATTAGCCTGAATTCAAGTAATCTAGACAACCTACTGCTTGGATGGCACTTCTAGGAAGGCTGGTGCGCCCAAAACAGGAAACAGAGTAGGATGTCAACAAAACGCATAACTGCATTCAACCAAAGGACATGTGTCAGTAAATAATGAAACAAAAACAGTAATATTGCTATATCTGCCATCTATTAGGAATCAAATAGAAATACCCATGAAATTACAACTAACTTTTTAATAAACATCTATTGTGTTTTTACTTATAAATTAAACTAGCAATAAAATGAAGTGATACTAAAACATTTCTACTACAGAGAAAACTTACCAATGTAGAGAGATGATTTGTGTGTAGGCACAGAATCATCAATAAATGCTGTTCCCAGGGTATAGAGAGGAGTTCCTCCTGTTCCCAGCAATAGTTGTCCCAAGATGAAGACATACAAGTAGTTAGAAAGTGACGAATTTGAGGAGGTACAACTGGTTCTATTCCTTGTTGTTATGCAAGTACCTTTGGGGGGAAAAATTAAATTGTGAATTTAGTTAAAAATTGAAATATCTATTTTTATCAATTATACTTGCCTAAGAGAACCTTCTTTATTTCTTTTAATCATTTCACTTTGATTAAACTGTTCTTAAAATACATACATTACTAAAGAAAATTTAAGAAATACTATCATGTTAAAATTTAGACAATGTAGAACAAAACTGAGAAATGTTACTTTAACAATCAAAATTTAACAAATGTTGGGTAAATTAATAAAACACAATTGAAGCAAGTGGTGCCAGGGAAGGAGTTTTCAGATTAAGAAAAAAACAAACAAACAAAAAAACTTCAAAAAACCTAGCCTTTATTTTTCTTTCCAAGTAATAAATACAGTATGACCAGCATACTGAATTTATCAGTCAATACCCCGAACTGATGCGAAAAGTGTACTTAGGGTATATGATATTTTGGTCAAGTAGTAATTTCTTAATATTCACTACAAAGCCATAATACTTGAAGTTATGTCATTCTTTCTTGTAGCTCAAACCAGTTTATTAAATTTATTTTTTGAAGCAACTTTAGTTCCATAAAATATTCTTCTGAATATCATCAAAGGAAAAATTCTTATTTTTAAGATTTGATTAAAATCTTTTTAAAAATCACACTCAAAGCCTGGATATTAAGTAAACTTGTATTTCCTAAACTCGCCTGATAATATTAATGAATAAAAATGTTTATTAAAATATGTTCCCAGTACCTTCTTTCCCTATGAATCTGATAGTATACAGAAAACTACATTTTAACAATAGACTTAGATGATTCTATTTTCATTTCCTTAATATCAGATCAAGAGGTATTGCTTCCTGAAGGGTGAGATGAGTAAGACCCCCAAAGCACCAATCCTGAAGACTCTTTAACTGGTCCATGGTCATCAGATTTTCAGATGCAATTTTATGTGTAAAATATTTATTTTCTTAATATAAAATTTAAAATATACTCTATAATTTTGTACATATTCATATTATAAAGAAGTTGATGACTATTTTGGCAGATATTTTGTATTCATAACTGGGCTAAGTCTGCAATATCTGTCTTACCTCCCTGACCATGTCAGAAATTTGACCTGTGACTTCTGGTTTCAATATTTACTTTTCTGGAGGTAGCAGATTAGACTAAGAATAATCTCTTATTTTTTGATACACTGCACAATTAAACATACTTACACATATTTCTTGGTTTATTATTTTTTCCTATTTCTTTTTATAATAGAGAAATATCTCTTTGTAGTAATCTAGTAGATATTTTGACCATGTGAGTACTCTGTGGGGTTTTGGTGTCTGTTTTTTTCCTGGAGGAACTAATATATGAACTTTCAACATGTTTGTTTAAGTAAATTTTAAATACCACAGAAGAAGATTCAAGAGAAATACAAAACTCTCCCTTCCCTCTGCCTGCCTTCACTTTACGCTCTCCCAAGTAACTTGGATGGAGGTAATGACCACTGTTAACAGTTCCTTTTATTTTTTTTCAGACATTATTTCACACATTCACACATCTTATATCCATTTACTTTTTTTACGCAAGTATGATCATACAAACATACTATTCTTACACTCAACAACTTCCAGATTTCACTTATGTCCTGGTCATCTTTGATGTTGGTATTTAAATTTCTTTGTTGGCACTGCCATAACATTCCACAGCATAAATGTCATATAACTTACTTAATCCAAAACTTACACTTAATAATCAATAACATATTATTACTATATTGTACATATATTTAGGTCATTACAAATCTGTTGTAATATGCATTTTTTAAATTTCTTGACATATTTATGCACATTTTCTAAAAAGTGGAGCTGCTAGGTCAAATTGTGTAAATATTTTTATTTTGATACTGCCAAATGCCTTATCAAAAAGTCAAACAAATATGCACTCACACCAGCAATGCAACAACACATTGCGCAACAGAATTAAACTACTACCAATGTCTCTTGTAAAAAAATGGGTGCACACATGTATGTATACACACACACGCATTTTTAATTCAATTTTTTACAATACAATGAAGCATTTCTTCTATGTTTATTGGCCACTTGCATATATTTTCTATGAATTTTTCAAATTTACTTCATAGATTCCAATAGTGATATGTGACTTATGTAAATCTTCCCTTCTCCAAGATTACATATAAATTAACATGATTTTATCATAGAATTTTTCTTACTTTACAGGTGACCTTAGAACAATGGAGGAGTTGGGGTACCAGTCCCTGCACAGTCAGAAATCCATGTATAAATTTTGACTCTCCCCAAAACTGAACTACTAATAGCCTGCTGTTGAAAAGAATCCTTACTGATAAACAGTTCATTAGTGCATATTTTGTATGTTTCATGTATTATGTACTATAATCTTATAATAAAGTTAGCTAGAGAAAAATGTTAAGAAAGTCATAAGGAAAATACATTTACAGTAAGTACTGTATTATATTTATCAGAAAAAAAAACCCTGTGTATAGTGGACCCAACACAATTCAAATCTGGGTTTTTGTGTTTCTCAACTGTATTTTTAATTCATATGTAATATAGTTTAGTGAGAAAAAACTGCAATGCAGTATTCTGTTGGATTAACCAAAGATTATCTTTTATTAAATTTCTTGGGTGTAGGTTTATATTTGGATACTCAGTTTTATGTGACTGATCTTTGCAGTCTTTCTCTGGACCAACTCTGGTAATTACTCCAGCTGTCTAAGCTTTGAGATACCAACATGTCAGACCTGCTATGACCCATTTTACAGTACTACATGAAAGGCTTGGAAAAAATTAACCTATTGTCTGGTATCATTTTTCCCAAGTAAACAAGGCCTAAGATTACTTATGAAAACTACTATATCCAATATATGTCTCTGCATTATTTCTGAATAATTTCTATTACTTTTCTTAGAATTGATAAAAATAAATGACATATCAAACCACAAAAAGGCTTGGATGAAACTTAAATATATATTGCTAAGTGAAAGAATCCAATCTGGGGAGGTGGAGTTAAGATCACATAGGAAGACCCTATGCTTGCCTCTTCCCTCGAACACAGCTAGATAAAAATCAAATCATTCCGAACACCGAAGAAATCAGAGAACTGAGAGAACAAAATGCACAGCTAAAAGGAGAGAAGAGGCCACAACATGGAAGGTAGGAAGTGTGGAGCTGAGAGGTGACTTGGCTGGGGCGGGGGGCGGGGAGGAGGATCACTGGTACTGCAGAGGGGAGAGAGCCCTGAGGACAGAAAGTGGAGACAGAGAGAGAGAGGGAGAGATAGAGAGAAAGAGAAAGGGAGAGAGCACACACAGCACACATGAGATCACACAAGAAAAACATTTCCCCAAAAGCAATACCTGGGAAAATGAGAGAGGCTGATTATTGAGAGTTTTTACAACCAGTAGAACTGAAAAGCTGGAGTTTTAGAAATCCTTGCCATTGTCAGTGTGGAGCCCACCAGGCACAGTGGTGCTTCTAGGGGGGAGGTCAGAGGCCTGGGAGCAGACATCACAATATGAGGATGCCCTGGGACACACTGGGAGAAACAGTTATTTCTTCCTGAAGTGCATGTGGGAGAGGTGGCTCTACATTTTAGGGGCAAACAACACAGAGGGCACCACGGTGCTGCCCAGTCCCTTAGCACAGGGGCAGAGACATACCTGCTGAAAGCAGCTAACCTGGACACTGGCTTTTTCTGTGCTTTACTCTCAACTCCAAGCTCCTGTGAACTGGTCTGGGACAAACTGGCACCAGCCATAGCGTAAGGAGCCCCTCCTTCAGAAGACCAGCATAGTCTGTGCTGAGCCATATTCCTAAAGTTTAAAGTTTTGAAACTCAGCTGGCATGCCTGAGATAAAACACAGGTGCACTGTACTGAAGGGAGGGCAGTCTGGATGCAGACAGGATGAAGGCAGGGATCTGAGGAATGCCTGAAACACATAAGGAGTGAGTGATCACTGTTCCACAAGGGCTTCCCAAACAGCATTAGGCACAAACTCTGGAGACCAGGAAGAGGGCTGGCACTATTTTTCTCCACCCCACATCAACATGGACTGACCTCAGTGAACAGAACGGCACCAACAGTGAAAGGTCTTAGCTGCTTACACAAAGCCCCGCCACCCTGTGCTCTGCAGGTGATTCTTTACAAGGGCAAGGGTGTCTGAGAACCAAAGCAGCACAAACCCAGCACCCATCCCCCAGAATACCGGCACGAACCTCCCATAGGCACCAAATATACTGATTACAGAGTGCTGCAAAGCTTCAGCCCTAGTGGAAACAGGATCCAGCCCCTTTTAACAAACAGACCACTCCCCATATGTTGGTCAAGGACCAGACACTCCCCCTGCAGGCAAGGAATAACTCTGTAAAAGACTGACCTGACAGAAAGATCAGCCAAAACACAGCAACAGATTGCACACA